>JAUYWG010000385.1:0-16160 GCA_034779775.1 Enteromius afrohamiltoni | reverse complement strand
CCTGTTATCTCATAGTCTCTAAACTGCCTTCTATAAGACAGGCTGATGGCGCACACACTTTCCCTAACCAAAACATTTTACTAAGCCCCAAAGTTTTACGTTTATTTTCTCCCAACT
The DNA here is from genome assembly GCA_034779775.1 of Enteromius afrohamiltoni. NCBI lineage: Eukaryota > Metazoa > Chordata > Actinopteri > Cypriniformes > Cyprinidae > Enteromius > Enteromius afrohamiltoni. The sequence continues at coordinate 16,043 of JAUYWG010000385.1, read as the reverse complement.
CAGCTTAATTCATAATTTTCATCTCTTTCCACTGCAACATGTGACGTGCAATGAAGATTGTCAGCAGCCTTTGTTTCTGTGTCAGGATATGTAATACAGTTTTTTGCTTGTTCCCAAATCATTTCAGCCCAATTGTAATTCATGATTGTAATTCATTGGATCTTAGAATGGCTGGTGCAAACATCTCTTCCTTCTCTCCCCTACTCTAACACCTGTTGAGTCAGCAGTGAGCTACAAATTCAATTTGCATATTAAATCTCGTCCCAAAAATGGCAATTGGGCATGTTTTTTAAGACAAAACAGGATTTCATGTTTCAACACTCTCCCTGTCCTTTTTTTTTTTTTTTACTAATCAAAGGTTTCTGTGTATCTCTCAAACATCGTTTGCGCAAAAAATCGATCCACAAAACCTATCAGTCAGCTCTGGCACACATGGCAAGTCACATGTTTGCACGGTTTACCTTTTAAGCAAATTTAAATTTACGTTTATGTTTATGTTTTCTTAACTATCAATCGATATTTCGGCCATTCTTTGAACGCCTCACATTCATATGCGACAAGTTGCTTTTCAGCATTAACAACATTCATTTTAGACATACAAACAGGAAAGCAAGCTTTTTCTTCATTGCAGAGAGCAGATAGATTATCAGTGCATGTGTATGTGTGTCAGTTATTAATTTATGTTCACTTCCCTTAACTTGTGGTGAGCTGCACCCCTCTCTTCCTTCCCTCGGCCGCTCCCCGTCCTCCTTGCTTCTTTTCCGGACAGTTCCTTGCCCAATGTCCATCTTTTTTGCACACACGGCACTTGGAACAGTCTTTCAATTCATGGTCATCTGTTTCACAAATCCAGCAGCCTCTCCCTCGCGAATACCTCTGGTTCTTTGCACAGTCTCTTTCAGTTTTCCAGTTTCTCCACCCGTTCTGGCGCTTTTCGTAGCGCAGCTCATATCTCAGGCTCAGCTGCAGATGTTTGTCGGTCTTTGCCTGTGTCTTCTCACGCTTTCCTGTCAGCAGTTTATCAACATGCCGCTGGGGCTCTGTTGTCATCCAAAGGAGTTTCGGGGCCCTCTTCTCACTCAGCCCTTCCCGTGTCTTTGGTCGCGCAGACGGGCATCTCTCTGATGGCGTGGTAGGCATGAGCAGTGTCTTTGTCTTTGGTGGTGTTGCTGGCGTGGTGGGCTGCGTCATTCTCCATGATGATGCTGTTGCTTGCAGCGGTGTTGTAGGCCTTCTCGGAGGGGAGCAGTCGAGTTCGGGATAAGTTCTCAAGCCCTGCAGCTCAGCCACAGGGTCGTGATGATATCGCGGTGGTACATGTTCAGAAACAGAGACATTACATTGATTAGTATTGGTGTATGGTGCACATGGTTTTCCTATTTCCATTTCTTTTATTTTAGTTTCACTTACAGTTAAATCTTTTATTATTTTGTTACCCTGTTTCCCATTATCTTCTGATGTATTTTCTAATTCCCCTGTCTTTTCCCTGCTTCCTGCCAACAATTCACTTTCACTTCACATTCCCTACACTTAAGCTTCATAACATTCTTGTGATCCCTCACTGTCTACCTAAACAAATTCTCTTACTGTCTTTAGTTTCGCTACACTCAGAGTTTCCTTTTTTGGAAACCTGTTAACCCTAATAATTTTTCCTTTCTTTTGTTTTAATTTAATTCAATTTTTTTTTTCCCTTTTAAGTAAAAGCCGGCGTATCATATTTCCCCATTTTGGTTTGAGATTTCCCCATACTGACTTATGATCTCTCCTTCCTGCGCACAAACCAAATAACCTGGACAGACGTCTCCGTGCAGGCTCAGCCTATCACCCTAGACTGAAAAGGTCAAAAGCCTCAGCTCTCCACAAAGTCCAACCATTTTCCAATAAAAAAAAAAAAAATTGTTTTGTTTTGTTGCGATCAATCGCTAGCTGCCACAATCCCTCATCTCCTGTCGTTGGATCTCTCGGGCTGCAATGCCTAAAGGTTGTCGCTAGGATAATCTTTGGCATTGACTAACCAAATACCAATACCCAGATTATACCTATCGTGATATAACCCCAATCACACTTAACCATAGTGTGACCGACCAGTTGTCAGAATGGTGTACAGTCATACAGAAAGAAAAGGCTCCCTGCAGAGTGTCACAAAGGAGGGGGTTGTCCCCACTTTATACTTCTTTGCACACCCATGGTCACAAACTAAAGACAGCTGGCATTTTCCTTAAAAAGACAGAACGCTTAGAAAACATGTCAGTCACAAGCACTTTCATAAAGGTATACACAGAGCTCATATAGAAATAATTTCTTAAGAGTCAAATGGATTAATTAATTAATATGACAAATATGAATTTTCCGCAACAGTTCCAATGAGGTCTGAGAGAGAGAGAGGCGCGGAGCGGGTGCACGGTTTCACTTCTCTGAGTTCTGGATGAATGGTGATCTTTGTTGTGGAGAAAGATCACCAAGTAGATCTTTTCTTCACATCTTTGCACATGGTCCAAGCACACAGATGTTTCGCATGCATCCTGGAGTTCTGTCCCACCCTCGAGGGAGGAACAGCCAATCAGTCCGATGCTGTAAGGAGGGTCTTCACCCTGAGTGGTCCCTTGTGGTGAATACATTAAGCATACATGTGACACCAAGGAACGTAAAGGCATGTCTAAAAGCTTGGGTATAAACTTTGTAGGACCTCATAGTAAACAGACAGAGATGCCGAAGAGCAAGATTCCAAAGAGAATTTTAAAATCTCCTCCTAAACAGTTCATGAATCATAAAACTGATCAATGGCCATCTCAGAAGCCTCCCTGTCTGGGAAATGGTGACTGACTGATTAGTCCAGGAGACTGAAAGACACTCAGAGCCGTTCTGCTGAACCTCACAGCGACCTCCACAGCTCCACAAACTAAGAACAGCTCATAAACAATGGATCTCAGATCCTAACCTAAGCAACCTCGGACAGCTAATGTCCGCAGAAAAGTAGAGACAGATGGCAGAGAGGACTAAGCCAACATAAATTCATTCTCGAGTAAACAGAGCCTCTGATTTACACGTTGGGAACCTTCTCTGCATGTGACCCTTTTAACCCAAGCAGCTCACACCAGTTCATATTTCTCGATAAGCGCGCACTTTGCCACTGCCATGGACAACGGGACAGAGTATGTGTGCAGCAAAGGAACAATAACTATTTATCGATATTACTGTATGTACGTCATGTTTTTCATTTGTGTCCTATGTATGTTGGTGTTAATAACATTGGGTTTATTATGCATCTGTGTGTGTCAGGTATGGAATGAATGAGTGAACGAATGCAATGAGCAGACAATACAGATGTATTTAGTGTGTAACTAATGTGCAGAAGATGGGGAATCTCTCTGTGGGTATGGGTAGTCGATATCTTTAATCAGGGAGAAATTATAAAACTTCATAAAAGTTTATACTCAAGCTTTGAGACATGCCTTTATGTTCCTTGGTGTTACATGTGCGCTAAATGTATTCACCACAAGAGACCACTCAGGGTGAAGACCCTCCTTACAGCATCAGACTGAGATGCAACTCAGAGAAACTTAGAAAACTCAAGAGATGTGCAACTTAGTCTGCTCGACCGCGACACAGCACAATCCATCTGTGCCTTTCTCCTTTCAAGAACTCTTTAAAACAGCTCATCCTAACTGCTGAAGCCTTCAACAACATCTTTCAACAAACTCTAAGAACCAGCGATCGACCGTGCAGACATCAGAAAGCCAACCCTTCAACCAGAGCGCACGAAACCACGGAAGACGAAGCATCAGCTGACCAGCTCAGGGTGGTAAACACAACAGTTTCCTCTACTCGCTGAATGATGCAATTGAACTTAAGGCTATAAGCTAAACTTCTCCTGGTTGTTTTCTTACGGGTTATGGTTCTAGAAACTAGCAGCAAGTGTTTGAACTTCAGCGCAGCTTTCATCTTTCCATTTTAGGCAGCTTATGTATGTGTGTGTGTGTGTGTGTGTTTATGTAGTCCTAGGTTTAGTGTTTGTACAGTAAATTAGTTCCAACAATAAAAGTGTATTCTCATTATAAAAAAAACATCTGCTTGTGGATAGTGTTTTGAAAGAGTAAAACATTGCTTAGATCCTGAGCTACCCCACTCTTAGACAGAAGGTAACATTAAACGTTTGTTTTAATTTGCTGATCATGAGTTAAACAATTTGATTAAAATACACTAGATTGCTAAACGCTGGACGGATTAGCCGATAGAGTGTATCTCATATTTCAAAATCCAGGATAACTATATCTGGAGATTCATTTACGTAGATTAACCAAAGAGCTAATTAAACAAAGAAATTAAATGTAAGGTTATTCCCCAAAGTTAATTGATTTAAATATTAATTTCCTTTAAATTTGCCCTACAACTTTTATGAAGTTTTATAACTTCTTCCTGATTAAAGATATCGATTACCTGTTCCTACAGAGAGATTCCCCATCTTCTGCGCATTCGTTATACACTAAATAAGTCTATATTATCTGCTCGTTGGATTCGTTCTCTCATTCGTTCCTTTGATACATACATGATATAGACATGTGATAAGCCAATATCATAAACACCAACACAAAGAAAGCTAACTGTTAACTGGTTAACAGTTAACTGTTAACTGAAAGTTAACTGGTGTGAGCTGCTTGGACTCGGGTTAAAAGGGTCACATGTTTTGTTCTTTCGGCCAGCTGTCTCTAATTTTTTTGTGGACATTAGCTGTCCGAGGTTGCTGAGCTGGTCATAGTTTGTGGAGCTGTGGAGGCTATTAACAAGTCGCTGTGAGGTTCAGCAGAACGGCTTTCAGTCTTTAAGAACGGTGTCTTTTTTACGATCCATGAACTGTTTAGGAGGATATTTTAAAATTCTCTTTGAAATGTTGCTCTTCGGCATCTCTGTCAGCTCACTAGCAGAACCTGATTTTGCTGAGTTACGCGTGTCCCTGGGTGTCCTTTTTATTCCTTTTAATTTTCAAAGAAAGACCGCATTTACATATATTAAACAAGATTTACACAAGAATAGTCTGGGAACTAGTAAATAAAAATTTAAAAAATAAGCAAATAATTTATTATAATGTTAAAAGTGTGTTTGCAGCTATGATCAAATCAAAACCTTTAATTGATTTTCATTTTTACAAAGCTATGGACTCCTTAGATATTTTTGTAAGAATGTGGTGTTATTGTGGAGCTTTGTGTTATGTTATTGAAGATGTACTTCATTTTGAACTTTTTATGAAATGGCTTAAAAATTGTAAAAGTTTAATGTTAAATGATGTGATGTGTACGGAAGTTCTAATGTTTTATAATTTTTTTTCCGTCTTGTTTTCTCGTGATCACGTTTTATTTTTCTCGTGATCACGACTTACTTTTCTCTGGATCTCGACATAACAAATGTTGTTTTCTTGTTATCACGATTAAATTTTTTTTTCTGGTTTCAACTAAAAAGTATGGAACTTCCATAAAAAAAAAAAAACGTTTTCTCACGACTATCACGAGAAAATCTTGCACATTGCGAATGCTTCTGGTGGTGTAGTGTACCTGCTGGCGGTACACTACGGCGGAAATCTCCATCATAAACTTTCTAATTGCCCGCAGCAAATATGGATTTTATCTCTGCTTTGAGAGAGAGGGGCGAGGAGAACCTGACAAAAATGGAGGAAGATAAGGTATGTCACTTGTTAAGATTCTAGATTAACACGATGTTTGCTATGTTTGTTTCATAGCCACTGAAAACTAGTAAATCCTTACTAGCTGGAATAACACACAACACAACCAGTTTAATATCCTAAGCATGCATTAAAAAGCACGCACTGAAATCACTAACTTCATTTATATACACTGCACTTACATGTATAGGTAAGTGCAAACAATGTCCAGTAGATGGGGTTATAACAGCTGGTGCAGGTATGATATTAAAACCCCAAAGACTAATTAACAGCTGGTTCCTTCCAGATTTTCCTATGGGGTTTTATAATGGTGTTTTTCAATTTATGAGTAAAATAAAGTGGTAAAAATAACTTTACTATACTTCGCTATTTTGTTCTTCTTTCAGGGTTCCAATGTCATAGGTCAGCACTCTGTGCATAAGCTCAAAAATACTTTAATTAATTTTTGAATGAATTGAGTGAACCAGTGATTATTCATTCATAAAGGCAGTCACTTGCTTTGTTTCTAACTGAATCAGCCGTTTGAACTAATGTTAATGGAATGATTCACTGAATCATTTATTAAAAAGGGACTTGCTGCTACCCACTGACAGTTTTAGTGTTATATTTATTCATCCAGGAGAACCCTGAATCAGTCAAGGCACCATTACAAAAACACACACAGAGGAAAAATCCCCCAGTTTTAGGCCCCAAAAGGAAAGTGGCTTATAAATCATAATTCATTTAGGCTTTTTTTTTGTTTTGTTACATAAATGTGTTTTAAAAATTACCCACATTTTATAATGACTGATAGATAGATTTTGATGTATTTCAGATTGATCCTGCTGTTGCCGGACTACTGAATGAAGAGGAACTGTCTAAGTATATTCCTCAATATGGTGATAGGGATGGAGGCCGATAAATGCAGAGGAACATGGAAATGAAGAACGAAAACAGAAATTGATAAACCGGCTGAGAGAAAAAATGAAACTACCAGCAGTTAAAAATCTGAAAAAAAAAAATGGATTTGGCAATAAGAATGCTGAAAACAAGACAAGGAAAATTGAACTTGGGTGGATGAACTACCAAGATAGCGGCTACAAACAAGTTAGTAGACCCAAAGGAGGTGGAACACGAGAAACTGATGTCAAAAAAGAAGACACAGTGTCAAATGTTCTAAATATTGGGAGAAAACTTTATCTAATGGTCAATCAGCAAAAGGAAATGCTGACGATTTCAACTTTATGCTCTGTGTCACTGGCTCTGAAGAACCACTCAAAGAAGATCAGACAATTGGCAGCTTGTACGAAGCCACACATTACTGAGTCCTTAGACTGTATGTGTGCACAAAACTAAAAGATCAGAATTCTGATCAGAGTGATGAAACTGACAAAAATCTAAAGAGACCACGGCTTACTTTCCACACCAGATGTAACTCCATGTTCTTCAGGATGTAGCAATCAGAATAGAAGTCCAACTTTGCACTCCCCACCTTTCACACCTGTCAGTTCAAGAGATGATGTTCTCCAGTCTTCTGATGATGAAGTGGTGTTCCTGGGTAATGACATGAACACATCCTTTGACATGGTCTCTGACACACTTGTGTACTCACCTGTACATGTTGATTGGGTGGAGAATGAAACATTTGTTGAAACAATACTGGAAACAGCTCCATTTAAGCCAGATACAGTTCCATGTAGCTCCTTCTAGGAAATCACAGATGTTGTAGAAACAGTGCCAGAAGATCCACCTCAGACAACAGACACTCAGGAGCCAACAAACAATGACTTGTTCTTTGAAAACCCAAAAAATGTGACTGAAAGTGAGACAGTTGTAATTCGCAGAGTTCACTGTGTGAATGATATGATTCATGCCTTCTCAGACAAAAACATTCTACATGCTAATGTAACAATTAAACATGTACTCGAAAATGGTGAGGAGGAATTTGGCGTCGGCGATGGTGTGTCCCAGGACTGCCTTACTGAATTCTGGGACACATTTTATGCAACAATAACCTGTGGAACAACTTACAAGATCCCTACTCTACATCACACTTACCAAGAAAGAGAGTGGGAAGCTGTTGCAAGAATTTTTTCCATTGAATGGGTGCGCTTTGGTTACTTGCCAATTCAGCTAGCACCTCCTTTTCTAAAGGAAGCACTGTCCCTTCCTTCACCAGAAACCAGTCTAATGGAGATGTTTAGCAGAGAAGTCCAGCAGAGAAGGATGTTTTAAGTGAAGCAATCCAAGACTTTTAAAGTGCTGACATGGATGAAGTCATCAGTGTACTCAGCAGTCACAGCTGCACAGTGCTTCCAAATGAAAACAATCTACAGAAAGTTCTGGAAGAAATTGCACATAAAGAGATGGTGCAACAACCAGCCTACATAATAAAATGCTGGCAACCCATTCTGCGATCTGTTGGGGAAAGCATAACAGCAGAAAGTCTGGACAAGATAACTGAAAATCTCCAACCAAAGGCAAGAACCCCTTAAGTTCCCACAAACAATGTCCCCTTCTGAAACAACTAATCTCTTGTGCTTTGTTAGGGAGAGAGGCCAGAAAGAGCTTGGTCTTTTTCTCAGATACTGCACAGGGTCTGATTTCTTTCTCTCCAAGATGATTCTGGTAACATTTACAGAAATGAATGAGTTTTCAAGAAGGCCCGTTGCCCACACTTGTTCACAACACCAAGAACTGGAAAGCAACTACAGCACATATGAAGATTTTAGGGCAGAGTTTTGCTCTGTGTTGAACAGTGGAGTGTGGATGATGGATATGCCATAAACATATGTTAAAACTGAAGTGCCTAAATGACACAAAAAAGATGATTGTTATTACATTGTAAGTATTTTATGTACATGAGATGCAGTTCATGAAGTTAAAATAGCAGTTGTAATTGTAAGTATTATTGTTAAAGGAATAGTATGGTTGTCAATGAGTTTTCAAGTTTTACACTATTTCTAATAGAGTTTTAGCTCATTTGAGGATAACTCCTGTCAGGTTATATTTACATTTTTTTCCATGTATACATCAATCAGTTAATTTAAATAATCTATGGTTAAAGCAATACAGTTTCTCTTGAATTTTTATTTGCAGCAACTGATTTATGTATTTTTGTAAACAATAGTGTATTGAATTATCATTATAAATTGAAAGTAACTTAATTTTATACATTACATACAGTTCATGAAGTTAAAATGGGAGTAATCTTAAAAACAATTTTTAACATAACAGTGTTGTTGGCTGTATTTTCCGGTTTAACTAGTTCTAATTGCAGTTTAGCAGGCTTATTTGAATTTGACAATTTTATATTTTCCCACCAGGTATTTGTTATATGTTCACAACTCTTTCCATTTATACACACAGCAGTTGATTTAAGTAATATGTTGTTGCAGTACAAGCAGTACATTTGCACTTGATTTTTTTCTTTTATTCCCCCTCTTGTTCCCCCTAAAAACAAAGCATGATAGGCATTAACAAAGGGTAAAAAAGCAGTGAATTGGCAGTATAATGCTTTTAATAATTATTAAAATTAAATTTTGTATTGCATTTTTTAATATGCTAGATCATTATTATTTTACAATTAATTTTATTTTCTTGTTTATTCATTCAATTTTGTATTGCATTTTTTAATATGCTAGATCAGTGGTTCCCAACCACGTTCCTGGAAGCCCCCCAACACTGCCTGTTTTCCTTAATCAAACACACCTGATTCAGATCATCAGCTCATTAGTATAGACTCCAAGACCTAAAACAGGTGTGTAAAAGAAAGGAGAGATGTAACACATGCAGTGTTGGTGGGCCTCCAGGAACGTGGTTGGGAACCACTGATCTAGCATATTAAAAAATGCAATACAAAATTGAATGAATAAACAAGAAAATAAAATTAATTGTAAAATAATAAATGGTAAATAATACTACTGGAAAAATATTTATGTATGTGCAGCTATATAAAAAAAAAACAATAGACTCAGCAGCCTGATGTCACCCATCTGACCCAGGATCAGCACTCACCGAAAGAATTCAGTCACTTGTCACCCGTTCCCAATAACCTGATTATTGACACCTGTCCGTCATCAGCTGCTTCCTATAAGAGATCGCTCAGAGCACTGAAGAGATATTTTATGTTTGTGCACAAATAAACTCATTGAATCCCTCTTGTCTAAATAGTTTTCCAGCAGTTTTAATTATGATATTTTATATGAAGTATAAGTATTAGTGCTAAATCATACGGTGACACATTGCTGCTACACACTTATTTTTTTCCACTAAATTATTTGAATAATTTTTCTCTTTAAAACATCATCTTATCTCATAACACCGAGATGCTTTCTCTATAAAACAACATCTTTTTTTATATAATGGTTTTAATTGTAGCGGCATATTTATTAGGATTAATTTCCAATCTGTCTACAATATCATACTATCCAAAAACTGCATTTAGGGACTTGGAATATTTCTTCATTTGAAGGAATGAAGTTTGATTTAACACCAAATCGAAATGCAAACAGAAAGAAATCAATAGATTTAATAATAATAATAATAATTTAGCCTATTATTATTATTTCGTTTTGTTTGAGAAACGTAAAACAAATGATCTTATTGCTTTCATATTTATTTCACATGCCTTACCTGCCTTGATACTTCAGTCTGATTATATTTAAATTACATATTATTTATTATTAAATTATATCTTTAGTTGATTCAAGCTGTGCGTGGCATCGCGTTGTTCTTCTGGGTTGAATTCCAGGCTTTAGGAATAGGTTGTGCTGCGAGTTGGCCAGCATGGGAGTAAGCATAATGAGCTCAGATGGGGAACACTACCCCTTGTTGGATTTATACGTATTAAACACAAGTTTCTTTTCGATTGTTTTATTGAAGTAGACTTTTTAGGCTGCCTATAGACATAACAAGGTAACAAAAAATACATTTTAAATAGTATATTTCTATAATTTCAGCAGCCTGCAGATCCTCGTCAGGACTGTAGCAAAAGCTGCGCAGACAATCACTTAGCTCACTCGCATTTAATGTAACCATATGTCCAGCATATTATAACGGGAAAAAACATATAGTTTGTCATTATTACGAAATGTGAAATGTGTAAATTTTTTATTTTTAAAAATAATAAATAATTATTTTAAATTATTTAATTATTTTAAATAAATCAGGCAAACATGAGTAAACATGCCAAAAGAGATGTGCCCCGTTTGACAAATAAGATAATTTAATAGCAGGCGAAACAACATACAGTTACCTGAATTATGGAGAGAAAACAGAACAGTATCAGGCCTTTGTCGGTTTCATCGCCTGTGAAATCACCAGTTGATTGCAGTTCTTTAAACATATCCATCCAGTAAGCTGCGTTTTGTCGTCTGTAGATAGCCCACAAACTTTCTATTTTCTGGTTTGCTTGGCTTGTTCCCTGAAAGACACACAGTTCATGCACAGTTCCCGTCGAGTCTTCACGAAGAAATTCTTGTAGCCTGTTGATGTGGACATTTTTAGTACCAAAATCAGATCGAATTATTTAAGGGCAACCCCTTCTTTTAGCAACAGCAATTACTCTGGGATTGTTATTGGTGAAGTAGGATTGCATCCAGATAATGTGTCGCAAAAATCCATCAATGCAGCCGTTAATTGCTATGCCATACGGCTTTAGTTTGGCATATGAGTCCATGCATGTGCCATAGATAGTTAGGGCCTGGTACTCCATAATGTCACCTCCGCAACCTTCTCCCTCTTCTTTCCTCCACACCTGATGGATCCAGACTTATCTGTATCTCTCTAACCATTGCTCTGGTTTTTGTGAAATAATGATGCTTGAATATTCAGTTATCTCTCCTCTCTCTCTCTCTCTCTCTCTCACTCACACACACACATGTACAAACAGATCAACGCGCTACAGAAGAGTGGGGATTGTTTTCCGCTGGCTACAGTCTCTGGGAGAATTCTAGGGAAGGTAAGAGAAGCTAGAAAAACAACTATAATTAACCACAACTGATTAAAATAAAAAAATAAAAGAGGAGCATTTTCAGATGATCCCTGTCTTAACAAGAATAGTTTTACAGACAAGTAAGACATTTATTCAGTCATTTATTTGTTCTATTCCATGCCCCTATGAAAGGTCTGAATTTATTGAATCCTTCCAAGAAATCATCCAAAAGGACAATAAACTTTGATCTGCCTCACCATGTGTGGGAAAGATAAACCAGTGGATCTCTCGCAACCAAAGACACACAATAAAACTAATCTAAGGTCTTCAAAGACGGTGAGCTCTGACCCCAGGACAGTAAGCAGACCCGTTTTATGGTGTGCCCCCTCCCAAGTCACTGTCCCCTGCAGCTACAAGCTGAGAATTAAGGATCTTCATGGAAAATCACTAGGATTTAAAGTGTCATATCTGGTAGTTTTTAATTGACATATTTAGATTCAAATGAACGGTCTAAAGATGAGTGTTTCAATGGTGTCGGAGTCTCAGCAGTCATGTATATTGTTAAAACATTCTTATTATAGATTTGAGTTTGTAACCGAAGAGGCAAATGGTAATTTCTGACCAACTGCAGGGGAGTACTGGTGTACCAAAGAATCGGGTGTTTTACAACTGACCCATTTGGGCTTTGTGTGTGAAAATCTGGGACACTATAAAGGGAGACTAGGTCTTCTTGTAATGGAAAAAGAATTTTGGCCAAATGTTTTCAGATTATTATCTACAGAATTATCTTTTTATGTTGTGTATAAACTTACTGGGAGAAAATCAGTAGTATGTGTGTGTGCGCGCATATGTCATGTGTTTTGTTTTCTTTTATTAATTTTAGGTTAGATAGTTTGTTGGAAGTAAATGTATGAGTAAATACTATATATCTTTTTTATGTGTTTTTTCAGGCTCTCCGCAGTTCCCAAAGCAGCACCAAACCTGTTTATGTTTCTGTGGGTCATCGATTCACTCTGGACACAGCAGTCAGACTCACACACACCTGTTGTATCTACAGAGTACCTGAACCAATACGACAGGTACACGCACTTGATTTCTCTACAACAAGCAATAACCGAAACTGCAACAAATTTTTCCCTTTCAGTTGGTCACTTTCAACATCAGGTCACTGACCAAAAAATTAGGAATCTCTACTTTGAGTAAAACTAAACGATCATTGTGCATTGGCTTGCAATGTTTGCATCTAACTGCCAAACCCCACAGTGTGGGTAAATAGGCAGCAGGTGTAATGAATACTTTTCATTACTTTTCGCTTTAGAGCCAACTGGTTGTTTATCGATCTGCTCCTACAAGCTGCATTGTAAATCCTCAGAGCTGTAGACCAGGGGCCTCATGTACAAAGTCTTGCGTAGAATTAATACTAAAAGATTGCGTACGGACAAAGCTGGAAATCCACGCATATTCTCTTTGTACATCCGAATTAACGTGGAATTGAGCACACATGCACAAGCGCTAAACCCCTCCATACCTCCTTCCCCTTAAAAATATGGTAATGACTCCATTTTGTCAAAATCAAATGAAAAAGCAATCAAGCAAGAAGAGAAACTTCACAGAATGTGAATTGGAGGTGCTCCTATCAGTGTAGGCCAGAGAAAAACTGTGTTATTTGCAAGTATGTCCTCCGAAATTAATAACAAACGAAAAAAAAAAAATTATAATATTAGAGTGGGAGAGTTTAGCTGACACAGTGGGTTCTGAACATCGCACTGTGAACAAATTAAAAATGAAATGGTCCGATTTAAAGGTGCAGGTTAAGAGGAGAATAGTGGCGCACCGTCAAAGTGTGGATCGGACAGGCGGGGGAACAGGGCAGGGCCGTCGCCAGAAAATCTTGAATGGGGAGGCATTTCGTTTTTATAGGGGGGCACACTTTATGATCTCAGAAAAATACATTTACCAAAACAAAAACAACCTATAGTTAGTGTTATTTAAATCGATCAAATTCTATATTAAACCAATAGTCTGTGATGATCTGTTGACTTTTGAGTGCCATATCCATATTAAAATTCAAATTAAAAAAAAGGTAAAAGAATTTCTCTCAAAACTGCAACAAGTAGCCCTCAATGGATCGGACAAAAAATGTCAAAAATAATCTATGCATTAAGAATATGACTCGCAATTAAAGCTTTTTACTTTCAAATTCTAACAACTAGGCTATATATAAAAAATTACAAATCATAAAATAAAACACATATGGCATTCATTATAAAGATTATAAAAGTCTTGCCAAAACTAAAGTATTTAAAAAGAAACCGAAATGCACCATAAAGTCTATTTAGCACGAAGAACAAATGTTTCCACGAGATGCTCCAGCGGGGTCGTGTGGATTTACTTTTGTTTAAGTCAACACTCATAATAAAAAAAACAACTTTGCTTAAATGTGCCTAAAAGAAAGAAACATTTCAATTCGATAATAAATTGGTTGGTCTGTTTCAAATAGCAGGCGATCTCTTGCTGGAATGTGTTCTGACGAGCGATCGTGTTCACTGTTATAAGTTGGCGCCCGTGCACAATGCGCATCTTCATACAGAGGATCAAGCGCTTTGTTCTAGTAAAAGCACAAAAAAAAACATTCACACGAACGTGCCCTTGCTCTTGATATTCAATCATTTAAATGAACAGCGCTTTTTTTTTTTATTAGAAAAAATACCTTTACGAAGGTGGATTAGAACCCACAGCCTCAAAACACTAATCATTTATTCTACCACTAGAATACCTGTACACATTATATATCAAAGCACATGTATGGTTTTTTTCACCATATGCGTACTTTTATTATAGTGAGGTTTAATGTTAAAAAAATTTTATATGCATGAATTAATTTATTATGTAGGCTACATTGATTTTATTTTAGGCAAGTCATGATGATTTGAAAAGGCATTAGCTCACTTTCTGCTGCTGGTTGTGACAGTGTAGGTTATTTAACAAACAAAAATGTTCAAAACGTTTTTCTAAATTGACTTACAGTTTTTCTCAATTGCTAAAACACTAAAACCCATTGGCTAAACATAGTTCTCAGTTGCCTGACCTCATTTAGCTAATTGTGCAGTCTGTTGTCAATAAATTAAACCTTTTCACATGGTAAAACACAATTTGCTGATCTTGATTTTGAATTTTCAAAAAAAACCATATTTCATATAAAATCCATAATACAACAGTTTTTCTTGATTGCTAAGACACATTCCTGGAAAGCTGCTCTCTTTTTCCCTAAACTGTGAGCACAAGTGGCAACAATCAAATACAAAAAGAGAACACATGTAATTGATTGAACACAACCACTCAGTTTTGAGCTATGATAGAACGTGTTCATTGATCAAAAGACAATGCCGGAAAAATATTATATTTGTTTTGAGATTAAAAATGTATTTCTCATAAAGAACTATATGTTTTGAACAATGTGTTTTCTATTTTTTGGTGTATTGTTTACTGACTGCTTGATAGTGTATATCATTTTGATCACTCTGTTTATGATTTGAGAGCAGTGTTTGATTTTGAAAACAGCTAAAACTGTTTTGAGGTGAAAGTTTTATTTTGCATGAGGAGTCAGAGGTTTTGTAAATAGTGCTTGAAGATAAGGTTTTGTGTTTAATCGTTTCAGAAAATGGAGCAAGGTGTCAAAAAATTGTGTTTTAGCAAGTGAGAAAAACTGTTAAAGAAAAACGAAACAAAATATAATCATTTTGCCATTACACACAAAACTAAACTATTTTATTAGCCGAAACAGTAGTTGGTCAGACTGGTCAGAGCGGCAATATTTCATTTAGGTGTTTACATGTCTGAATATTTCTATTAAAATCGATGTAGGCCTCCTATGTTAATACTAGGGGTGTACCGATATGTCGTATCGTATTGAACCGTTCGGTACGAGGCTTTCGGTGTGGTACGCATACGAACCGAACAATTCAGAGAAAAAAAAAAAAGAATAAGCTGTGTAAAATATAATGTTTACAGTGCTACACTCAACAAGGCAGCGCAAATGACGGGACAGGGAACCTGCTGTGTGCTGCTCCCACCCCCAAACAGACGAGAACCAGAAACACACACATTACAAACAATCCCCGTGGCATTCAGGTAACGTTAGGCATTTCCCTTTTCCATGTAACATAAGGGTACGTTCAAGAAGCGTCTAAAACGAGTGGAAAACGTGAGGCGCGTCGCTTCCTCCACCAATTTCAAAGCGCTTCGGCTTATGTGCGTCTGTAGCGTCTGCTGTTACTAGGCAACCATGACAGCGTTGTCCCGCAGGAAGAAACGGCGCCCTGGATGTCAGTGGATGGAGCGCACAATCTATGAACCCGGGACGCTTAGCTTTCACGAATTGAAACAGCTCAAATCTACTTTTTATTAAGTTTTAATTAATCAATAAATACCATCCAAGGCTGACTTTTCCGAAAC
>JAUYWG010000384.1:0-16198 GCA_034779775.1 Enteromius afrohamiltoni | reverse complement strand
TCCGTTAAAGGATTGTTAGGCTGCATTTATTAGATCAGCCGGAACTGGGAACACTCCCCTTAACACACGGTGTACTCATTACATCATAAAAAGAATGGCCTCTACGCTAATATTAGTCTGCCTCTCTTATTCTGTTCCTCACTCCGTATCCAGATCAGACGGTGTACCAGCTCAAAGAGATGATCTACATCAGAACACCTAGATGAGCTCCGTGGACATGAGTGGGTTACAGTCCTAAAGTACCTATGGTCACACTTCAGCCAGTTGTACTACAGGCTTCTGTTCTATCGTCGTAGCTGTGCACAAACACACACTAGACAGGGATTTGAAAGTCTGGGGGCGTGGGCATCTCCTTCCCATAGCGTCTCGTCGGCGCGGCTTGAGTTCCTGAAAAGGAACGTTCGTCATCCCCTGCCGGCACTCCACTGCATAACTAAAATTCTATTCTAAAATAAAAAATGTTAAAATAAAAATGTATTCTAAAATAAATTATTAAAGGTATAGTTCACCCAAAAATTACAATTGTGTCATAATTTACTCAACCTCATGGTCTAAAAGTACATGTAATACATTTTTCTAAAATTTATTGCTGAAGCTACTTTTTGTCATGCCTGTTTGAAATATATTTTTGGGAGCATTTTTTCAGCCAATTTTGATTTGCGATTCATTTGCAATTAATTAAATGAATTAATCGCCACATCATGTATTTAGATTTTTAAAAATGAAAGACTTACCAACCCTAATATATAGCTAAACACACACACAACAATAAATTACAAGTGTCACACAAGTTAGTGCTGTCTGAGGAATTTAAAGGCACTTTCAGCAATTTCAGCTGCCGATATTCAGACATATCTCACATCTACTCGTATGATTTTTTGTTTTATACAACAGTTCGACAGCACAACTGTGCAAATTAATTAGAAAAAACAACAAAGTGTCAAGTGTCTTTAAAAGCCCTCTTTTTATGAACTACTTTGTTACTAAGCACTTTAGGACCAGTAACAAAGGACCTTGAGTTGCTTCATTTAAAGCTTATTGTATTACTGTAGAAAAAGCTTGCTGTATTATCTAGTGAAGTATTACAAGAGAGATGAACTGAACGAGTGTGATTAAATATTTTTTAATATCCTTTCGGTTAAAATACCCTTTCATCTGTATAATGTATAATGGCAATGTAAATAAAATCACCATTACACACACACACTATGTATCGGTAATACTCAGCACTACTAATAAATGCTATTTTTGTTTATGTAAAATAATACATATAATCATATTTAATAAACAACAATAACAGCCATCATAAGGCTAGGTATACAGCACTAAATTTAAATAAACATGCCATGATGTAAAGCAATATTATTTTTAAAATTATAGTACATTTGGGGATCTGCCATCTTGCTGGGAGAAATAGGCCAACTTTGGCAAGCAATTACATGTATATGTTGAGATTATTTTAAGATATGATATGTTCTTCATTCTAGGCTCTTTTATGACAAATTAATGACATGAAATGTTGACCCATTTTTTATTGTTTTGAATAATAATAATCAGCCACTGGCAGCATAGACAATCGTAACAGAGAGCTTGAAAACTCCTCACTGAAAAAGTGTACAGTAGTGATGATCTTAAAAGGAGTGCAAACAAGTGTCTGGTTGCACTAGTAATGAGCCATGGTATTTCATATCCAGAAGATCTTACCTAAAAGGGGAGTTTGTGTGGTCAAAGATAAACTTTCATAATTGCAAGATTGTAAAGAAGCTCACACGGTTATGAACATGGTTTTGCACTGCTTGTATATCAACTATGGCTCTGTGTAGTAAATGCTACACAGTGCCATGTGAAGGCATGCATGTGATTGAGATTTATTGCTGATTACAGAACTGGATTTACTGACAAGATGCGCATAAATATATATTTCATATATTGCATGTGATTGATTGTGCAGCCCTACTATACAGCCAACTCCCTTTTCATCCC
Organism: Enteromius afrohamiltoni; assembly: GCA_034779775.1. Taxonomy (NCBI): domain Eukaryota; kingdom Metazoa; phylum Chordata; class Actinopteri; order Cypriniformes; family Cyprinidae; genus Enteromius; species Enteromius afrohamiltoni. The sequence goes on along the minus strand of JAUYWG010000384.1, from coordinate 14,215 downwards.
TTGTAGGTGCCACGCAGAACCTGATTTTGCTGAGTTTGGTGTGTTCCTGGATCAACATCTTTGTTGACCCTGGAACAACATTGTGATTAGCCAATCAGATTTGAAGAACCAGTTTATAGTTTTTGTGAAGTTTAGGCTTACAATCAATGTTTGGTGCTTGTACATCAGTGTCATAGGTAGGGTTAGGTTTAGGTGTAGAGATATGGTCAGACTAAATTTTTTTATAAAATGTTGTTCCAGGGTCAACAAAATCTGTTAACACAGGAACATGCCTTACTCAGCAAAACCAGGTGCCGCAGAACCTGATTTTGCTTAGTTCGGCGTGTACCTGGGTCAACATCTTTGTTGACCCTGGAACAACACTGTGATTAGCCAATCAGATTTGAATCAGAATCAGTGTTTGGTGCTGGTACATCAGTGTCATTCATCTATAATTTTCTCTGATTTTAGGCATTACTCATGGGTAGGGTTAGGTTTAGATGTAGAGATATGGTCAAAACTAAAAGTTTGGAATAAAATGTTGTTCCAGGGTCAACAAAATATGTTAACCCAGGAACACACATAACTCAGCAAAATCAGGATGTGCCTAGGTGCCACTACTGTGTGGTGACACAATGTCACCTAATCTGCCTAAATTTCCCTTTCACCAGCCCCTGTGTTGTTGCTCCACCTCACTGTGAATACTGATGTCTTGCAGATGCTGTTTGATATTCAAAAGGTTGAATGCTGGGTTTGTGGTACTGAAATATGCTTTTATGTTTTATTAAGCTAGTGATCATCATTTTTTGTGTATCGCTTAAACTTGACGTGGCTTTTATATCTTGAGTGTTCCACTTTTAATGTGCCCATCCAGGCTATTGTTGGGATTATTATATGTATAATATATCATTCATGTCTAGTGAGTTAGGTATCCTTACCTTCCCTATTTTTATTGTTAATTTGCATCAGATTGGCCTTGCTTAATTTCACATTTTTTCCACTACGTGGTTTCGCCCCATCTAACATGCTAATCAGAATTTAGGGTTAGGGTTTGCATCAAATCAAATGATCAATTATTTTTATTTTTGCAAAATCATTTCTGATTCTAGCATGAACTATGCTAGAACCACCAGGGGGGAAATATTATCTGTGGCTGTTTTTCAAATGCACATACATATTCAATGAAACATTCACATCTCCTAGTCATTGACTTTTACTGAAATTGTGTGATTTACAGTCCTGTTGTTAAAAATTGTTTAGATAAGACCAAATAAAAAAGTGGCAAATTTGCACACTATTTTACCTATATTTTCACACTGTCTTTTTTTTCTTATTATTTTAACTTTGAACATTGTTAGGCAACACCTTTCAATCACTAAATTTGTGGTTATCAGTTTCATAAATAGTCAAAATTAGTAAAAAGAAATATGGTTACTCTACAAAGGTAGTCTACAAGAAGCACTAAATACCATTAATGATGGGGAGTCTGATGGTGGGGAGATAAGTAAAGCATCCTTGGTCAGCTCAGCATCTATGATGTAATGAATAAAACATTTGCTGATTTTTCATTACCAGAAGTTTTTTGGTGTCATTCTCTTATTCTAATTATAAAAAAGATATAACTAAACGAATTAATAATTAATTAGGTAAAGCTGTTTTAATGACAGCACTTGCATATTATTGCTCATTTGTTGATTTTGCTTCCATTGTCCTCATTTGTAAGTTGCTTTGCATAAAAGCGTCTGCTATATGTCTAAATGTAAATGTCTTCTGCTCAGGCTGGAGTCTCCTACACGTTCTCTATACATGGAGGCCCCTAAAGGAGTAAAAATAGAAGCTGACGCAGGTGATTTTCAAGCAACTTGTAGGAGCGATTTACGCCTGGAGTCAAAGGATGGAGAGGTAACTGCCATTTATTCTGACTTGATGCTGTTACTACCAGTGGGCCTGATGCTGTATGTTAATGTACTGTATGTAATGTAAGTTGTGAAACTTCCATCTGTAATTGGTTGTCATCAAAAAAGTGTGCCTTTGACTTCCATATGTCTCCTTCTCATGTTCTATTTAGCAGAGCTAATATATGGTAAAATATTAAAGTAATAAATTCCAAAGCTTTAGCAGAATGTTTTATTTTTTAAAAGAACCAAAGTGTTACAATTGTTTTCTTTATTGGAAAAGTATTGGAACCAATGTAGATTTTTTTTTTTTTTTTAAACGGTGATGAGGGGCATATCCCCCTTCATAATAACTGCTAAGACCCTGGGTTTTGCTATTTGACTTGCACATTAAATAAGTCTCAGTTAGGACAAAGGACCAGGCTTGAATCAGCTCTTATATAGTTTAAGGTTATGCTTCCTTGACTTTCTCCCATCTGTCACATATTCCACTCCAGTACCCCTCAGCATTTTCATTTTTCACTCTTTTTACTAGGAGAAACAGACACCTCCACCGGCGTGATTGCCCCCTTGACAGTTCTGCCTCAGTTAGACTGTAGGTTTGTGCATCAGCCACCTCAGAGGGGAAAAAAAATCGAATTTGCTCGGTAGCAGATGTCTGAAGAAGTCAGCTGAGACCCCTGCTTAAAAAGTGCTTCAGGTCATTTGATGGGAATGCTTCCTTGAGGCCATCAGTAATAACTCCTCTTACCTTTTTATACCTTGACTAGCTACTCTCTTAGCCTTGGTAACACATGCTTTCTCAAGGGTCCCATGAAAAATAGAAAGTTAGAAATGAGACTGATTCACCTCAGGGAAGAGGCTAAAAGTATTGCTAATCAAGACTTACTGGAGTGCTTGTCAATGAAACTGCTACGAATGGTTGGATGTAAGAGGTTAGAGACCTGGACTGTGGATGAACAACCATTTGTGAGATGAGATATTTTGTTCAATGAAATAACAATTATGGTCTTTTTGGAAATACAGTTTGATAGTTCTAGATGGTAAGAGAGGAGAACAAACCTGGATGTGACATTTACTAAGTGGTTGTTGTACCATAACATGGTGTTACATGTAACATGTATTTTCTGCTGCTTTGGCTCTAATGCCAGAACCGAACAATGTACATGAGCTGAACTAGTCGCAATCCAAAGCCATGTCTACTGCCCTCACATTCTGATTGTCCTCAATTAAAGTTTGGATGTGTGTCTCTAGTTCTAAAGTCCCCTAGAAGCCCTGTGTCCAATCCAGGGACCAGACGTGACCAGAGTAATGGATTCGGGTGTCATAGTGTGCCCTGTCTTGAGTCAGAAAATTCTTCCTCAGAGGAATTGACCAAGGAGGGACTGTAACAAGGAGCATCATTTCCGGGAACAAGGTCAAGGTGGACCAATAGGGCGCCACAAGCAGGACATGCTCCTCATTTTCTCTGACCTAGCACAGTGTCTGTTCTTGAAGGCTCACTGTGCTTGAAGACTCACTGGGGGAAATTCATACTTGCGCTGGCCACGATGAATCAGCTGGACCATCTGAGTCTTCACTCATTTACCCTCCAATGCAGCTATCGACATCCGATCATCAGGGGGAGTGCCTGCAGCATGTAGCCTCACCATCAGTGTGAGAACAGTTCAACCCTAGATTTGGGCACTGGCACCCCTTTGTGACCATCACCCAGCTAAATATGCACTAAACCAGCTGCCAACTTATGCTCATCCTGTGATCAGCGGCAGCTGGTTGCAATCCCTCATTTCTTTAAGTGAGATCCTAATTGTCTGTCTTTATTTGATGTGACTTTGAGAGTCAACGACTTTAAGGGAACCTCAGAGTTTCAAGAGATTGCAACTTTGTCTATCGAATGGAACCATCCAGACCTTTTTCCACATCCAAGTCAAATACAAGTATCATTCCTTTCACCAAACAGAGGATTGATGGAAGCTATGATGTACTGTGCTTTGAATCAGAAACTGATGGTTCTTTAAAATGCTCAACTCTGAATAATTTTCTATTTTTTCTGTCTGGTTTCATTCATAGACTCATTTACCCTTCTCATGGACCACATACAGTATACATGATTTGTGTGTATGTGTGTGCAGGTTTATGTGGTTTATGAGGACACAAATTTGTATAATGACATGGGTATGACATAGGTATTACAATATGTAGGTGTTTTATGAGTGATTTTCAGTGTCCCCGTAATTCAAAAGGCTTAAAACACATACTAAATGGTGCAGTTATGCTAAAAATGCAGTTTCCTGTAAGGGGTAGGTTTAGGCGTAGGGTAGGTCTACGGCAATACCACATGCAGTTTGTTCAGTATAAAAACCATTACACCTATGGAGAGTCCCCATAAATCACAAAAACCAACATATGTTGGTGTGTGCGTGTGTGTTTGTTTAGCGCACAAACATAGGCATATACACCAACTGTCCACCACAACATCCCCCTCCACACCCTTAATACAGGTACTAAACAGAGAGTGCACTAGGACAGCTGGACACATCTACTCTACTTCTGAGTTACTGTAACTTCTGGCACTAGTAAAAGAGTTCCTTGAACAAAACTCAACTGAGAAAGGACAAATTTCTGACTCCTAGCTTGTCACAACACAGTGTCAGACTCCTTCAATGGAGGAGCATCTTGTAAAATCAGTCAAAATCCTACTGCCCAAAAGCAAAACCTCTACCAACACATCACAGTCTTCTTCCACAAACATTGGTCTTCTGGTGATGCTCGATCAGAACAGAGGACTAACAACCACCTGCTGCCCTTCTGCCACCATTACTAGGTCAGTCGGAAACTCTTTGCCCTACAAAATCTGGAACCACCTGCTCTCTCAGAAGCAAGGGCCCAACCCAGCAGTTACAAACCACAGGTACCACAGATAACAACACCTAAAACTGACCCTGACCAATTAAATTCAGTATTAAACTCAATTGCTTTGACTAGTGCAGCACAAGCTTGAGGACCCGCACCTTGCTCCTTCTACATCACATTAACAGACAGCATTCACAACCACTCGATTATCTACAGGAGACAACAATGCTCGAATGGGGGTATATATGTAGCATTCAGACTGATCAAGTACATATTTATTCATTGTATTTAATGAATAACCCAGCAAACCCCCTCACTCAACATTCAAACTGTGAACTCACTTTCCCTGAAAGAGCAACCTAAAGGACTCCATCTGAAAAGACTACTTTTTTGCTCAAAAGTACAAACCTGATTATAAAAAAGTTAGACTGTGCAAATTGTGAATAAAAAGGAATGTAATAATTTACAAATCTCATAAACTTAAATTTAATTTACAATAGAATATAGATAACATGTCAAATGCTGAAAGTGAGACATTTTGCAATTTCAGGCCAAATCTTGGCTCATTTTGGATTTCAAGGTCAAGATGGGCAGAGGATCACCAATTTCCCCAATGCTGCACCAAAAAATAGTGGAGGTATATCAGAAAGGAGTTTCTTAGCAAAAAAATGTTATAAGTTCACCATCTACATTGCATAATATCGTCCAAAGATTCAGAAAAACAATTTTTGTGCTTAAGGGTGAAGGGCAGAAAACCATACTGGATGCAAATGATCTTTGGGCCCTAAGATGTGTACAATATCAGAGGGAATCAGACACTTAAGATTTAATCGAAACATTGAAACATGAGGAGCCGAATTCCAGAAAGAGGCCTCAAGACAACATGAAGTCTTAAATAAGCCCATCCAACAGACATTGTCACAGGACAGCTAACAACATTAACACAAAAGAATACATATTGAGAATCCCAACTCAGGAAGGAGATTGTCAATATTGTGCAATTAACCAAGATAATGGTCAAAGACACAGGACATCATAATCATTACATTGGTAAAATAATTAAATTATTTTGTTGGACGAATCTCCATCCCCAACTGAGACCAGCCTGAAATTACTGAGGAGACCATTAACCCTTTCCTTCACAAAACTGGCCCAAAACTGCCTTTTCATGCCTATTCAGGCCTAAAAATAAACTAAACTGGACTTAAATCTCTGATATGCATAACTGCATATATGTATCCCATACATTTAATTATCATGTGTTAATCACTCATTGTATATGTATTTTAAATAACTATAGAATGCCATATGGTTTAATATCTGTGTTTAGTATAGTTTTGCTTCAATTTTCTAGCTTGACATGTTTCTTTCCACCTATTCTTAGTCAAATGTATCATATTCATGTTATAGAAATCATGTCTATAATTATACTCTGCAAGAGCGGGAAAACTCCATGTGACTGATAAGATAACATTTATATTTATGCTTTGTGAGGAGAAATCTCACAACACCCTAAGCTAGAATGATATCTATTGGTTAAAACACGATTTTGGGATGTGTCCAAAGATGAGTTTAAAAGCTCAAGACACTATTCAAATCTCGCCCTTAGCTCACAGCTCTTACTGTAGCTCTGCGCTTTTAGCCATGCTCTTAGCTTACGGCTCTTAGTCTAAGCTTTTAGCTTGCGCTCTTAGCCTCTGCTAAAACTATGATTTCTGCATAGTTTGTGTTCCTTTTGTGTTCTTTAAGATATTTTCCACGTGCTCCACTTGCATGACTCCTGGTGCCTAGCCACAATGAGAAGAAAACCAGTCTAGTCTTGTTTCTTTATTTCTTTACTTTCTTTTCTGTCTGTGAAAGTTTGAGTAAGTTAAGTTTTGCCTGCCGTGTCTCCAAGACTGCACCGCGTCAAACTTCAAATGGACCACGCCTCCTTCAGCCACTGCCCAATCATTGGCCTCCCACGACTTCCACGACTACAAACATTCAGCCAATCAGCAACCTTGAGAAACCCCTTTCTGGTGAACTGGTGAAATTGATATAAATTTAACCTCACTGACAAACTTAATTTGAGAGTTAATCTTTTGATTGATGGTTGTTCAAGTTGATGCAATAGCACCTATTGATGTTAAATTGAGATTTCACATTTTCATTCTTACTCTATCCTGTGTGAATGCGTATGTTTATGTGTGAATGCGTGTTTTAGGTTTATCCAATAAATACGGCTCGTTCAGTGAATCGCAGACCGACTCAGTGATTCAGTGAAGAGTGATTCTGTGCAAATTCCCTACAGAATCTTAAATGATTTTGATTTTATTTATTTGTATTTGAGCTAATTTTCTACAAACAGCACTGCATCACAAACAGGAATGCTACTATAATGAAAATCACAATATGGGCTCAGGACTACTTCCAGAAAACATTGTCTGTGAATACAATCCACCGTGCCATTCGCCGTTGCCAGCTAAAAGTCTATAGGTCAAAAAAGAGGCCATATTTAAACATGATCCAGAAGCGCAGGTGTTTTCTCTGGGCCAAGGCTTATTTAAAATGGACTGTGGCAAAGTGGAAATCTGTTCTGTGGTCAGATGAATCAATATTTGAAGCCATGTCATCCATGTGACTAAAGAGGACAAGGATAACCCAAGTTGTTATCAACACTTAGTTCAGAAGCCTGCATCTCTGAGGGTATGGGGTTGCATGCGTGCAATGTGGTATGGAAAGCTGGAAAGACACTATCAATGCTGAAAAGTATATCCTATATCCTATATATATTCTACAACAACATATGCTTCCATCTAGATGTCGTCTCTTTCAGGAAAGACCTTGCATTTTTCAATATGACAATGCCAGACCACATACTGCATCAATTACAACATCATGGATGCATAGAAGAAGGATCCAGGTACTGAAATGGCCATAGATGTTTTCACCCATAGAAAACATTTGGCGCATCATGAAGAGGAAGATGTGACAAAGACCAAAGACAGTTGAGCAACTAGAAGCCTGTATTAGACAAGAATGGGACAACATTCCTATTCCTAAAATTGAGCAACTTGATTCCTCAGTCCTCAGACGTTTGCAGACAGTTGAAAAAAGAAGAGGGGATGCCTCACCGTGGTAAACATAGCCTTGTCCCAACTTTTTTTGTGTTGATGCCATGAAATTCTAAATCAACTTATTTTTCCCTTAGAATTATATTTTTTTTTTTCCAAATTAAACATTTTACATGTCATCTATGTTCTATACTGAATAAAATATTGAAATTTGGAATTTCCACATCATTGCATTCAGATTTTTTTCATAATTTGTACAGTGTTTGCGCCTTTTCACTCATAGACAAACCTTTCTACGAATAAACATGCCCCCCCAAGGGCATTGTGTGTATGATTGTAACTGTCTTACACATTGTCTCTTGCATTAGAGCAACATAGAGAGCTGCCCAGGCCAGGGAGTGGTCTCTCTCAACCTTGGAATTCATGATTATGGACATGTCCTCGATCCGACATTTCACTCTCTTGTGTATATGTGTGTGTTTTATGTGTTTGTGATTTAGTTTAGCGAAACTTGCCACAAAAGTCAGTTTAACAATTTTGATCTTGTTACATACTCTGAGTAGTACTTAACTCTAAAAAAACAATTGCCCTTACACTGGAAATTAAGATTTCTTTGAATTAATAAATTATCAATACTGATACTATTTTTAACTAGTATCTAACTAGTTTTAAAGGGATTTTGTGATTTTGAGAGACTTCAGAAGTCTTGACCTTTTCTGATGTATTAAAAATCCAGTACCAATGTCTTAAAATCATGTCAGAATAATTGTGAAAATCTTTTGAATTTCTATTTACTTCACTGCAGGAAAATATTTGCAATTATTGTTTTACTACATTACTACACTATGTTTATTATTATTATTATTATTATTATTTTTAATTTTCATTACTAATTTGTTTATCACTGTGAGGAGTCAGCAGAGACATTTGGATCCATTTGCAGCATTTATTAAGAGAAGTCGTACAGGCAGGGGTCGTAAACACAGTGAGCAGGAGTGACGGAGGCAATCAGAGTTCGTAAACAAAGTCCAGGCAGAAGAGTCAAAAGGCAGGCAGAAAGAATCAGTAATCCAATAAACAGTCCAAAGTAATACCAGGTAATCAAACAGAAGTAAACGCTCAGTAGTGATCCACGGGAAATCAAGACCCAGCGTGATGTCCTCGTTTAAATAGTTCCAAAAGAAGGTCAAGTTGGCGAGCGGAACTGAGAAAGGTATGTGGGAGAAAGCAGTACGGGTAGGAACGTTAGTATTCGGGGGAAGGTTCCCGCTGCTGAGTTCCGGGGAGAGCCACAGAGGCGCGGCTTGTGACAGGAGGACAGCCAGACCCATTGACCAGGTTCGTAGAGTGGGCTGGGGCGACGGTGACGGTCTGCCTGAGTCCTGAGCCGGCGAATGGCACTCTGAAGGTGGATGTGTGCCCAGGTCTGTTCAATGCGGTGGAGCCAATGGTCTACAGAAGGCAGGTCGGATGGCTCTCCAGACCAGGGGAAGAGTGGTGGTTGAAAGCCTAGGATGCACTGAAATGGGGTCATCCGTGTGGAGGGTTTCCTTAAAGAATTTTGAGCGTACTCAGCCCAAAGGATGTATTTACTCCAGTCGCCTTGGTTATTATGGCAATAGGTGCGCAAGAAGCGTATGAGCTCCTGATTCTGCGGGGGGCAGAACAGGTTCCGGTAGGGTGGACTGGATTGGTTGGTCGTAGAGTCGGGACAGAGCGTCCGCCTTGGTATTCTTAGAGCCTGGCCGATAAGTAATCTGAAAGGCGAATCGCGAGAAGAAGAGCGACCACCTGGCTTGTCTTGCGTTGAGCCGCTTGGCGGCACGGAGGTACTCCAGATTTCGATGATCGGTCAACACCAGAAACGGTTCCTTAGCCCCCTCCAGCCAGTGGCGCCATTCCTCCAATGCAGCCTTGAGGGCCAGCAACTCTCGATCCCCCACTTCGTAGTTTCGTTCTGCCGGGGTCAGTTTGCATGAGAAGAACGCACATGGGTGGAGCTTGGGAACCTCTCCCTGCCGCTGGGAGAGTATGGCGCCGATCCCTGAATTAGATGCGTCGACCTCCACAATGAATTGTAGCTCTGGATTGGGGTGCCTCAGGATAGGTGCTGTGGTGAACCGCCGCTTGAGCTCAAGGAAGGCCTCCTCGCTGTCTTGGTTCCAGGGCAGGCATCTCGTTCCCTTGCGAGTCATGCTAACAGGGATGCCACCTTACTGAAATTGTGAATAAAACGTCTGTAGAAGTTGGCAAACCCCAAGAAGCGCTGGAGTTCTTTGAGCATCTGAGGCTGAACGACGGTATCGACCTTGCTGTCATCCATAGCTACCCCCTCGGGGCTGATGATGTAGCCTAGGAAAGTCTGATGGAAGGCACACTTTGAGAGTTTGGCATATAGACGATGTTGGATGAGGAGCTGAAGCATGGCCCGGACATGCTGGATGTGCATCTTAAGGTCTTCTGAATAGATTAAAATGTCATCTATGTAGACGATCACCTACTGGTTGAGGATGTTCCTGAAAATGTTGTTCACCAGAGCTTGGAAGACGGAAGGACTGTTTGAAAGAACGAAGGGCATAACCAGATATTTGTAGCGTCCGTCGGTCGTGGAGAAGGGCGTCTTCCACTTATCACCCCCCCCGGATGCGAATCAGGTTGTATGCACTGCGGAGGTCCAGTTTGGTGAAGAGACGGGCTTTGCGCAGTTGCTCCAGGGCGGCGGGAACGAGAAGCAGGGTACTTGAACTTTACCGTGATATCATTCAGGGCGTGGTAGTAAATACAAGGACGCAGTCCGCCATCTTTCTTCTTGACGAAGAAGAAATTGGCCGAGGCAGGGGACGTAGAGGGCCTGATGAAGCCTTTGGCAAGCTCCTCCTTGATGTACTGTCTCATGCTTTCGGTCTCCGGCTGTGACAGAGGGAAAATCCTGCCCCGCGGTAGTGTGGTTACAGGCAGTAACTCAATGGCGCAGTCCGTGGTGCGATGAGGTGGCAGCTGTGTGGCCTCCTCCTTACTGAAGGCCCTGGCCAGGTCGTGGTACTCAGCTGGTAGTGTGGCGAGCTTGGAGGGGCCAAGTCCAGGCGGTTGGGTCTCCTTGGGAACTCTGGCGGCTTTAGTGAGGCACTGTGCTTGGCATTCTGGTGACCACTGAATGATCTCATGTGTCCTCCAGGCGATTACAGGACTGTGCTGCTCCAGCCAGGGTAACCCCAGGATGAGTGGATGATCGGGGGAGTGGATTACGTGGAGGTGGATCTTTTCGGTGTGAAGGGAGCTGGTGGTTAAGGTGAGCTCGTGCGTGCGTTGGGTGATCCTCCCATCACCTATTGGTAGGCCGTCGAGGGCTGCCACGGAGACCATCGGGGTACATGCAAGGAGAGGGATGCCATGTTTAACGGTAAATTCAGAGTCAACAAAGTTCCCTGTGGCCCCGGAGTCAATGAAGGCGCTGGTATGTATATCTTTGTCCTTCAGAATAATACATGCAGATATCTTCATGACAGTGGATAACGTTGTAAGACTCACCCGGTAAGATGTGGAGCGGGGAGGTCGAGTGGGACCGTTGGCGCGAAGATGGCTGCCGAGGCCGCAGTACATGCAGAGGTTAAGCTCCCGGCGGCGCTCTCTCTCCTCCTGCGTGAGACGGGTAGCTCCGATCTGCATAGGCTCTCCAGCGGCGGGAGGTGTGCGGTACAGTGTGGAGCGAGGACGGAGGGAGCGCAGCAGATGGTCTGTGCGGATGGCCAGATCCATGTATTCCTCCAGCGTTTTGTCCATGTGATGGCTAGCCAGCTCGGCCTGCAGTTCCTCCCGTAATTCACACCGATACAAGGACATGAGTGGGTCATTATCCCAGCCGGTTTGAGCTGCTAGACTGCCTTGTTTGAGGCTCAGTAGCTCATCCTTGGCATCCCTTCCATCCGCAGAGTGGGCGAACACTTCCTGGAACTGGCGGATGAAGCTAGCATACGAGGGAAAAGCCATGCGGCGTCCTCTCCAAACGGCAGTAATCCAATCCAGAGCCTTACCGGTGAGGAGTGAATGCTGGAGGAACAACCTGGTTAGGTTTCCTGCAATTTGACATTAGTCACAATATCTACAATAGTGCTTTACGTCAGTTTTCAGCTCAGGCCAGAAAAAGTATTTTAAAAATCCGATTGTAAGTTTTCCTTATGCCCAAATTTCCAGACAGTGGATGATCATGTGCTAAGCCCAGTATATGTGGGCGATATGGGGCAGGAACGACAACCTGATAAAAAAAATCCCACTCAGCTTGGTCAGGTAATGAAAACCACTTCATCAACAAATCGTTTTCTAGAATATAGACACTTGGTTTCACCTTTGTCAAATCATGCGGAATTACAAGGTCAAAAAGTGTAGTCAAGGTTTCATCTTTTTTCTGTGCAGTGATTAATTCTTCTTGTGTGATTTTTAAAATCAACAAATTTGTGTCATTCAAATAAGAATTTCTTACCCTTTCTGGTTTCTTTTCCTCACAGACCAATTTTTCCTCTCCATCCATGACAGAAGAATAAAAAGAATCATTCAAAGCAATCTCTTTGTGCTATTGTGCGTGAGTAACAGCACATGCAGGAAAAACATGACGATAAGTTTTACCAACCTCATCAGATGCACATTCTGTCGGTTTATCCAAAACTTCCAATAATGGCATCACTTTCCCTCCAGCTAAATCATTGCCTAGGATTAAATCTACCCCTTTCATAGGCAGAGAAGTACAAACTGCAACACAAAGTCACTTTCCAAATGCAGATTATGCAAGGACCTTTTTACACATCCCATTTCAATTACTTGAACTAGTACACTGGAGTGACATGAAGTCAACAATAAAGCTTTGCATAGAACCCTTGTCACGAAGCATTGTGAGTTCTTTCTGATCTTCCTCACGACACGTCAAAGAAATGAACCCCTTAGTATAAATAAAAGGACGGAATGTTTTGTCTACATCATCTTTGGAGTTTGCAGCTACAGTCTGTTTACATGTCTTTACAAAAGCTACTGGTTTAACTTGTGAGTGTGATTTTTGCTTAAGATGAGGACAATTTGCAACAGCATGTCCTTTCTGGTGACAATAAAACAGTCACGTTACTCAGCAACTCTTGTTGCACTTTTCGAGCGCACAAATTGTGTGTTAGATAAAAATGGAACAGAACTGAAATGGAATTTTCAGTAAAATGCACAAAGACACTTTTATGAGTTAAGATGAACTCGTCAGCCAACACAGCGGCCTGTGATGAGGTATTTACCTTTTGAGTCATAATATAGACGTGCCCTACGAACTTTCAGTCATGCATCGTCTTGCGATCTTGTTTATTAATCATCAATGTAAAATGATCAGCCACCAGAAACAGGTCCTGTTTCTTACAAACGTTAAGCAGATCCACCGACGGACTCTTAACAAATTCCTCTAAACTGAACATTTTAATTAAAGTGTCACGTGCTCAAAAGTGCTATCAAATTTCTTCACATAGTACTGTGACAACTTACCTAAAGTCAACCTAGCCTACTACACAGCTAAGTAATTATATTTCCACCACCATAGCTTATTTCCATGGCCATTTTATTTACTTCCCAAGGGTTTAACATTCGAATATTCATCCAGTAATATATTAAACAGTCTCAGAAATATTAAAAAGATATCCCGGACGAGCCCCCATTAAATGTGAAGACCTTAGATGGAATTAATGTCTAGGAATTTAAAAGGAGCAACATTGAGATGGCCAAGGGAGAAGCTTAAGGTAGGTAGGACAAAATAATCACAAGAAGTCAACAATTAGCACCAAAAATGTAATGATTCACTTGAGGCAGTTGGATCCATTTGAGATGTAACTACCGTTTGAGAATGGTAAAACACTTCACATCATTTTCGGCAAATCTCAATCTACTCGTAAGCATTAAAAAATTGTAGTACAGCATAATCAAAAACACAACAGCACGTAACACCAAGTTAAAAATAGCTCTGCACACATACTCTCGTTCTCGCTCTCTGTGTTCATCCTCCAGTTCCGCGTGCGTTTAAAAGGTCTCAGGTGCTGATCGTAATTGGAAGAGATGACGTGGCGTCACAGATATCCAAATGATGATGGACAGGCACATCCACCAATCGATTTTCCAATAAGACAGCGCCTAGAAATAAGAGCAGTACAGAGAAACAAAAAGGGAAAAAAAAATACATATATATATATATATATATATATATATATATATACACACACACACACACACACACAAGAAGAGTGTACAGTTACATAACATAAAGTGTTACACTTTATATTAAATAGACAATTGCTATGGAGTAATTAGCATGTAATTACACACAGCAGGTAGTAAATTAGGCTTTACATATAAATTGTGGTTGGTGTCTAGAATGTTACACTTTATATTAAGTGGGCAGTTCCTGAGGAGTTACCA
>JAUYWG010000383.1:0-16214 GCA_034779775.1 Enteromius afrohamiltoni | reverse complement strand
ATAGATAGATAGATAGATAGATAGATAGATAGATAGATAGATAGATAGATAGATAGATAGATAGATAGATAGAAATAATGTATACTCATAAATGTGATTTTCATGCTATCTTGACTTGCTTGTGTGCTCACTCACAGTGCTGGTATGTGCTCCCTCCACAATGATCCCATCTTTGTACCATTCTATCGTTGACAGTGGCTTTGCTCCTCGAGACACACAGGTGAGGTTATATGAGGTTCCTGCTGTCAGAAGGATCTCTGGAGAGCCCTCGATAACAGGACCTTCAGGAGGAACTAAACAGATAGACAGATAATTTGCTGAAAGCGACTTACACACTATAAATACTGACACGTGTATGGTATTTTGTTTCTTGCGAACAATGTGTCCTACACGCTATTGTTCAAAGGTTGTGGTGTCAGCAAGAAAACATTTAAAAGTAAAAAAATCTATGCATTAAACTGAAACAACATATATCACACATTTATGATTTAAAAATATATATATTAATGCACATTATTAATAAATGCTGTTCTTTTAAAATTTCTATTGAAATATTAAGTAGCACAACTGGTTTCAATAATAATACTGTTTCTTGAGCACCCAATCAGCATATTGTAATGATTTCTGAAGAACCAAGTAACACTAAAGACAGAAGTAATACTGAATGATAGTAAAGATACTGAATAATCAGCTTTTGCCATCAGGAATAAATGTAATTTAACTTCCGGTGTGTTGGCGGCTATGTTTGGATTGCACAGTGCATTCTGTATATTGCATGCTTTTTAAAACATTATATGTGAAGATGATGTACCAAAGCCAAGTTTATTACAACCTTGTCACAGAAAAAAATAAGATATACAAATAACTGACTTTTGCATTTAATTCTGTGCATTGCAAATACTGATACTGCTTTAGGTGTATTCATCACTAGAATGATTATTGAATGAGTATTCAACACTAGAAATGGAAACTCAACTTTAGTGTATTGCAATGTGGGATACAGTTGTTCCCGCTGTTGTTTACTAAAATGCACAGGAATTTCATGCAACATACATGCATACCTCTTACATTTTACACACAGTATGCTATTCTGCTCATATTCAGAGTGTACTCACTCAAAACAGTGAGTTTAGCTCTTCTGGACCTCAGAGCGGCTTCAGTGGCCTGACATTCGTACAGTGAGTCATCGGTCAGGTCTGCTGACATGATCTCCAGATTATACTGTCCAACATCCAAGATACGCAAAACACGGTAACGTGGCCATGCTGCAAAACACACACACCATCACACTTTAATACAGTAAAATGCTCAATGAATTTATCATTTCAGATGAGATAACACTGTGCTTCAAAACTCCCAGCATAGCTTGCATGTACAGTCAAAATTCATATTTATTTTGCATGAATTTATTTTGTGTGGGTGTCCCTATTCCATGGATTTCCCCTCACGATAAACATAAAGCTCAAATGAATACATATTCTTTATAGGTTTTTCGAAAGCTCCAGTGATCTTTGAATTACAAAACCCAAACCATTGTCCATACAGCATGTTTAGCCAATCAGTGTGATTATGTGGCGGCTTGTAGGACATGTGTTTGTCACCAGAGGGCAGCACTCCAACACATTGGCATTCAGACTGCACACTCTCTCTTGCACACACATTATGACATCATTGATCTGGATACCAGGAGGACAAAAGTATTGGCAACGATTACATCATCTTTTAGCTCAACCAATCAGCAAGCAGACGCTTAACCTGTGCGCGTGTTTGCACATCTATATGTGTATGTGTCTGTGATTAGAGCGGACAAAAGAGCAACACGTCCAAAAAAAAAAAAAGGAAAAGAGAGAGAACGAGACAGAGGACAAAGAAAGAAAATGGCCATGTCTGGACATTGAAAGGAAAAAAATATGTCTGTTGCATCAATTTTTATGTAGGAGAGGTAGAAATTATATGTTTTACTATATGTAGCATTGCAACATATATGTGACCCTGGACTACAAAACCAGTCATAAGGGTCCATTTTTGGAAATTTAGATGTATGCATCATCATGTTGAATAAGCAAGCTTTCCATTGATGCATGATTTGTTAGGATAGGACAATATTTGACTGAGCAACAGCTTTTGAAAAAAAATAAAAAAATTTAGAAAATAAAAGCTTTCCAAATGAAGTTCTAAGCAAATTAATTAAAAATTATACAATGTATTTTTGGCTATTGCTGCAAATATAACTATGTTACTTATGACTGGTTTTGTGCTCCTGGGTCACATATGTTGTATAGAGGCATGAGACTGGCCAGATCTCTAAGCTTAATTCCAAAATAAATTGTATAATTGAATATATGGTTGCACGTTTTGTGTAAGTGAAGATGGTGTTTGTCTAAAACTATCTATTTAATTATCTAAATACAGTCAGTGATTAGCTTTTTACTAAATTTCCAATCATCGCTCCCGCCCTTATGTCACTCTAAACTAGTATGTCTAGATACAGATAAAATGCAAGGCCGATCACTGACTGACGCAGCTGCAATTTGTCTTGGATTATTTATTTTAAACCATGTCCCCTTTAATGCTTAACCAAATTTGAACTTTCCTGTCCTGCTTTGGCCTCGTCTTATCTCACCAAGAGCTCTTATTGAGCTCATACTGTCACTCATTTCCCTTCTAAAAAAGGTGCATTACGCCCTTGGTTAGTGTGATCAGAAGTGTGCATGCGCTCACCCCTCAGATCTTCTCCGATGCCAAGAGCAAGCCCGTCTTTGGTCCATTGTACAATGCCTGTGTAGTTAAACACCACGCAGGACAAAACCACTCTCTCCCCGACCACCACAGATTGATCCGCTGGCTCCTGAGAAAACCGCGGGCCGCTGAACACTGACAGACACACACACAGAGTGAGAGAGAGAAAAATGAGCTTATATGTACATGGAACACAGTAGTTTTTACCCACTTTCATGAGGAATTTCTTTGGTGATAAAAAAAAACTTCAAACCAAATCCTTGAAAATAACAATAAAACATTTAACAATCTGTAAGACCTGAATAAGAATTTAAATTCTGTATTTGAACACGCAAACATTTTTTTTTTAAATACACGATTCAAAACAGTAATATGGTGAAAAATATGAAAATCTGAATTTTCAGCATCATTACTCCAGTCTTTATTGTCACATGATCCCTCAGAATTTACTGATACGTAAATTTGATGAAAAAAAAAAAAAGAAAAAAAAAATCATTTTCTTAATGTTAGCTGTGAAAGCAGTTGTGCCAGTTTTTTGTGGAAATATTTAGGATACTCTGTTGTATAAAATAACAACATTTATTTAAAATATTTTGCAACAGAATTGTCTTTCCTGTGTCTTAAACCAGAGAGGTCATCACTAGTGCATTTTACCATGAATCTATAATACTAGGGACATTTTTTGCCCCAATCCCTGGTTAATTTTTGACCCAGGGTCTTATTTTAATACAAAAATGAATATTCAAGAACAAATGTGGTCATATTTATTATAAGGTCCAATTTGCCTAGAAAAACTATTAATTTGCTGCTTAATAGTTAATAACTTTGCTAGTTGTTAAGCTTAATTATTGGGTTTTAAGGTATTAAGTTATTGGTATTGAGTTTAGGGATGTGCTTTATAAGTAAACAGCCAATATGTCATTAATAATCATAATAATAATAATAATAAGCAACTAGTTAAATTTGGTCTTACAGCCACATCCCAAATTTTTATCCATTACATCATCTCAGAGATATTTCTGAAAAGGTCTGTCACTCTCTTTCTTCCTGCCTCTCTTTCTCCTCCGGCACATGCCACTCCTCCTGGATTATTGGTAACAGTCCAATTTGCTAATTAAGGCAAAACGTTAATAAAGGGAAGGAGGGGGAAAAGGTTCACCTCCAGAGGATTACATTTAAAGTCATAAAACAAAACTCATCATCACACTTAAAGGAACAGGTCACACCAAAATGGAAATTCTGTCACCATTTACTCCAGCTAACCAATAATTAAGAATGTACTGGGCGTTCTTCACTATATAGTGCAAATGAAAGAGGACTCAAGCGGTCACTCTGACTTTGGTGTTCCAAGAAAGTCATATGCAAAGTCAAGGGCTCTGGACATCGAGTTTCTGTCATAAAACCAGCCCTCTCTTCGCAACTGTCCATGCATCACGATTGGACTGCAGGAGACATGACGTCATGTCTTTGCGGCACAGCTGCTTTTGACAGCACTTAATGACACTGGCCCATGTATCAGAACGCTCAAAGCAGCTTCACTCGGTTAACTAGTTATTAGTGATGCAAAAGTGCCCTTAGAACAAAGACTCAACATCTGACGTCTGATTCATAGACTGATTTGTCTATGTGTGTGTGGGTATTTTTGAAAACTCTGAAGTATTTCCAGATGCTACAGTATAAGAAAAACATCCCTGAAGTGATGCTGCCAAATGTTAAGCATTTCGAGCATTCAGAGCCAAATGCAAAACGTCATGGAGAGAAAGAGATAAACAGAGAATGACAATAATGTACCCTGTAGCACACAGAGACACAGAAACAAGCTTTTAATTATGTGCCGAGAGAGGTAAGCAAGAATACACGACTTGGTCTCAAATGGTCTCAGACGGAACATTCATCTGTCCACATCTTTCCTCGGGGCAAGCCTTGTTCTAATTTTGCACACAAACAAATAAAACGGTAGTTTGTGTGGGTGTGTGTTGTGCGATGTCTATGAGTATTATGTGCGAGTACTAAAATTCATGTCTAGTCTGCCTCAGGTCCCAAAATATTTACATCACCTGATTAAAGGAAGTTTACTCAAAAATACAAATTCTGTCATTAATTACTCACCCTCAAAGTCTTTATTTTTGTTATCTTTGCACGCAAAATTTTTTCTTGTAAAAAATTACGGTTAACCCATGATGTTCGACTTATTCAAGACTCGATTCCAAGACTGGATACCAGAATCATCAGACTCAGGCATGCAAAGTGAGATCGAACACTAAACACAACAATATAAGGTATAATTGTTTACAATTTAACATTTCATTTTAAAATGTTAAATTAATATAGTTGTATATACATTGTAAGCACACAGATTCTTCGACTAGCCACTGGCAGCTGAGGTGGAAACCTCTGTAATAAGCTTTTCTGCTTGTTTAAAATTAATAATGAACTTTGTTTTCACCTCTTTCGTTGCTTTTCTGTTGCTTGTTCTTTCGGTCAAGTCTGATCAAATAAGTCATGATCGATTAGCTAGCGTTGTTTTGTTGTTGAGATCGTAAATGACTCGTAAGTGTTTTGAATTATGTGCTGCTGAATGATTCATAAAAGCTTCACTGGTCACCACCTGCAGGCCTAAGGTAATGAGGAGACGGACAGGTTGCTGAAGGAAGCAATCGAGTCATTTGTTGTGGACAGAATTACAAGATTTGATTCATTCACTGGAATGAATTGAAATTGCCAGGGATCTTTTGGAGTATGTATTGTAATAGCAGCAGTAAACAAAGGGTTGCCAGGTCTGCAAAACAAAACCAGCACAAAGTGCTAATTGAAATGAAAACCAAAACTTTTTGAAATCGATGATTTCCAACAAATCAAATAAATTCATTTTTACTTTTAAATAATCTTTAAATGATTAGTTTGTACTCTCTAGTCTTATCATTTCTACATTTGTGTCTTTATTTAAGCTACTTTGTGGTCGAGTATGGTGTCCTTCTATGCAGCAGTTGAAATAAACTTTAAATACCAATAAATCAAAGTCTTTGCATATTTTTATTCTGTACAACAAAGTGTGTGTGTGTGTGTGTTTGTGCTGTATCCAGGATGTACAGTAACTGTAACAATATAATATAAATATAACATAACATTTTAAACAAAAATAAATTGGTTACATTTTGAATATGTTTTATTTAACATGCAAGATTTTTATTATTATTATTATTATTCATATCTTGAAACAAACATGATTGCAGTTTAGAAAAATGTGCCTGTGCTATTACCGTCTCCCTTAATTGGCAGAAATCATAAAATAATCAATATAGGAAAATTAAATATTCAATGTGAATTAAAAATACACAATGCAATGTACCTTTGGAAACAAACTTTAAATAAGAATTACATTTTATTAATAAACCTATTTATTTATTTACCAATTCTGCTTCTAGTTTGCCACTCCATTTGTCTTTTGATTTTCACAAATACTTTCATTTCCCTACCATCTGTTTCCAGCCATATTTTATTCACTCTTTCATTTCATTTCTCTGTGGCGCTAATTGCTTTTTTAGAGTAGTAAATATGCTAACCTCTCTGCACACATCAGCTCTCATTAACATCAGTAAGTGTGTGTGTGTCCTGTTGTTCCTGTTTGACTTTCTCTTATGGTATTTACTTGTTTTACAGTATGTGTGTACCTGTACATGTAGGCCTATTCCTTTTCCTATATCATGTTTGTTGATCTCTGTAAGACAAGTGTGAATAAAGCTCTCCCACTTTTCTCTATCCCGCTCATTCCTGAGGGAAATATAAGTGGAACAGAGGAGAGAAACACGCAGATACAATTTCAAATTTTGCTTTTTACAGTACTTTCATCCCTCTTATTAAATATCCTCATCTTTCACCTTACTCCTCCTTCTTTTGCTCAATCATCACCTTTTTTCTCTTTGATTACTCCTCCCCCAACTCTGTCCATTCATACCTTCACATCTCTGAGTTGATGGTGGACACTTTTCCCCCTCTACAACACAGGCTACACATTTCTACACCTTTGCATTTTTCTGTCTTCCCACCATACACATCTTTATTTGTTATTGTTACTGAACTGGACGAATTTTAATGTATGTCAAAAATTTCATTGTTTTTCCATATAAAAAACCATTAAACAACATGTCCTCCAACCAATAAGCTTGTAGGTTGCTTGTACATAGCAGCGAAATACGACCCATCAGAGCGTATACTACACTTGTGCCCCTATCAGCGAGCAGGACATTCACATGTTAAGCTTTGGTGTAGCTCATGTGTTAGAAGAAAAGATATGATCATATGCTCATGGGTTTGAACCCAGACACATGTGCTAGTGAATCGCTATGAAACATGATTTTGCGCAGCCTTTTTGTAACAGGTAGGGTTAGGGTTAGCTTAGGTGTGGCCATTCATATGAATTACACCTAATAAAATACTTTTTAATCACAGTGAGATCAGTGTGGACAGTCCACATACATATTTAAACAAAGCACGCATTTTCGATAATGACAGTAATTATCTTTTTCTTGAAGACAGACACAATACGACACTGTCATTATTTTTTTACGCCCACTAGAGGGCACTTACCTTTAAAACGTAAATATAGGTCGTAATACGGTACTTGCACAAACGACATATATAGTCGTTTTTTGTTGGAGGACAGGCTCTCATTAAATGGACAGTGACCCTCACATCTTTTACAGCATATAAAAAATGACATGGTGCTCTACAAAAATATCCGCACTCACTGTAAGTTAAAAGTAAGACCAGCTCACAACTATCCTACAATGGCTGTTGCCACCAATCTTATTTAGAATATACAATTTTGATAATAAGCTTTTATAAAGGTATCACTTTTAGGGTTTGGAAGTTATTCCTGCTCAAATTCCAACTTTCAATTTTCCTTTTCATTAACAAGTAACAGCTGTTCTTACATGTCCTTGCTGTTTGGTTTTCTTTCTCTCTTTTACATGTATTACTATTAGCCATATTTATTATACTCTGTTAATTGAAAGGCTTTATATATATATATATACATATATATATATATATATATATATATCAGTGGTGATTTCTTTAAGACTGCAAGGGAAGCTCAGCTTCCCCTATAATGTCACAAAATTAATGGTCAAATTATGTACTATTGTATTAACATTTTATTGACTAAAAATGCGTTAGAAAACGTTCATCTCAAAGACAAGCTCGTTCAGAATCAGTTAGATATAGCAGGTCGGCTGACTTGATTTTCTTCTCATACATTCCCGTAGGGTCACAGTGCATTTCCCCGTTGAAGCCCAGCGTCCATTGACTTCAATGCGGCTGCTCTGAATGTTTTTTTTCTGTGCTTTGGATAAACGCTGCAATTATGTCCCAGCGATTTTGTGCTATAAGGAATCGCTGAAGCTATTCGCACTCAGTCCCATCGCGGATTTCTCAAGTTCAGTCAAAATAAAAACTGCTGCAACCATATATTTCTTTATATTTGCTTGGCGAAATTGCTTGATTTTCATCATACATTCAACACAAATATACACAAATTATGATTTAGGCCGAAAATGAGTTGTTGTTTTTTTAAGAGAAGCATACATGTTGACAATTAAACCTGTAATCCTTGCTCCGATTTCCCCCTGACTTTACAGTCTAAACAAGTTGACGTTAGTTGAGGAAAGTCAGAGCCAGTCTGCAGATTAAAGCTGACAGCTGAAAATCACAGGCTTTTTTGATCCCATCCAGTCGGAGGATATCAAACATGTGCACCACAACAAAAACAAACTTCAGTCACATTGTGCGCATTAAACCCCACCTCTTCTTGCCGATTGGTTGGCCGAAGTTTGTTTTTGTTGTGGTGCACATCCTGTGCTCATAGTGTTTGTTTCGGTATTGCAGCCTCTGTGTTGTCTTTCGAGATCGGGTTTTTTCCCAATGTATTCAGAGGGCAGACAGCAATACGATCAAGGGGTGATGCATATGGTTTGAGATATCAACTTAAAATCAAGCTAAAATCCTGCAACATCACATAGAGCACCTTTAAGATTTCTTTCTATTCCTTAGTAAAAGTTTGTTTCAGTGGTTTGTAAATGGGTTTTGAGGGGAAAAAAAACTCTTAGCTAAAAATGTTACTTTTGCTATTTAGAAGAACTCTTGGTAAGATAAAATATTTTGTGAATCGCTGAATCATTTACTCAGTTGATTTGTTCAAAAACACTGAATCATTCAGTATCAAATCTACACTCACTGCTGCTTTCTTTGACGGGAATGATGAAGTAATTTGTAATGTTGTATTTAATATAGGTACATATAGCTATTTTAAAAATATAAGTACAATGTAAAAACAGTGAGTAATTTAATAAGGCCGCCTAATATAAACTGAGACCTATTCATGTGTGTAAGTCATACATATGTATTCACAAAAAAAAAAGTACTGGAAAAGTGTACACACACACACACACACCACAATATGTGTTTCTGTAAACAGTGGACATGTTGTGTATAGGGGTAACATGCTTCAGGACATTCTGCAAAACCACTCAAATGTCACTCAGCGTGTTGCAGGGCCTCAGGGGGACCTGGTGACCCTCGACATTAGCAGTGGCACAGAAACAGGACGGCGTAAAAGATTTGCCAAACGCCCTTCATTTCATTAATATTTCATTTCGCACATCCCTCCCGTCCCAGGAATCCCAAGTAAACTGACGCTCGGAGGAGTGGATGAGAGAGAGATTTAACCCCAGAGAAAAGCCGCTGAAACATCTATATCTCCTCACAGCTATGTGTGTGTGTGTGTGTGTACACACCACTAATGAAGCAGTTGCTTAAAAACCAAAACTATGATGAAATTCTGCTGTTACTCTACTTTGAGCTGTTGCAGTGCAGAGGAGCGAGTGTGAGGAGTGTAATGAGCGCTGAGCAGGAAGAGAGAGAGAAGACAGCGTGCTGTAACTACCTGTATAGCGGTCATAATGTGCATTTGTTTCATTTCTTGAGGTTTCGACCCACTGACCTCTTTGTGTCAACAGGCTGTTAGAAAGGTCAGAGTTCATCTTCATGGGGTGCAGGACACATAAGGCCTCCCCATCTATCATATTTTCTTTTCTTTCTTTTTCTTTCCTGCATGGCTCCTCTGCTGCTATTTTCCACTTTCAACCTTCCTTCTGGTATGTGAACTTTCTTCCTTTATTTATCTCTCCTCTCTTTCTCCCACTCTTCCCAACTGTCCATTTCCTTTTTCCATCGGATCATCTCACACACACGCACACTTTCTCTTCTCTTCACTAAAAAGAATGCGAGGCATTTCCTTTACCTCCTCTCTGTCTCTCTTCTTTCCATCAGCTCCAAAAGATTTCATCTCACTTCATGTCTTTTACTTTTTCCTCCTCCCCTCTTTTTCCTGTTTTTGTCTCTTAATTAGAAATTGGAGAAAACGTTGGCTTTCAGCATCAATCACCTCTGTGCAACAAACACACAGAAAGTGAATACTTTATGCTCTCTTCTGTCATGTCATTTCTCATTTAGGCTCTGCTTCTCTCACACATATTTTACTCCTATAAAAATCTCACATTCTCAGATTTTTTTCAAGATGAAAGGGAATCTTTGCCATGTCACCTTAAGGTATGATGGTGAACAAGTAACAAGAATGAAACATAACCCTGAGGATGTCATCAGAAATTGAGGCTAAAAATAAAATCTTTTATACTGCACTGAAAAGGGTGTAGGAACCATTTTCACTCAGACAACTGCTGGTAAGTTTCATGAAGAATTACAAAGAAACAGAAAGTAACACATTGAAATAATAAAAAAATAGTTAACTTCCAGAATAAATGTTCTGATAATTTTCTCACCTCCATGTCATCCATAATGTTCATTTATTTCTTTCTTCACTTTAAAAAGAAATTAAGGTTTTTGAGAGAAACATTAAATAAGACTTCAGTGGTAGCCAGGTTGAAGGTTCATATAGGCTTTGATTCAAAAAGGTAGAGTAGAGTAGTCATTTCAGTATGACTATGTAATGTGTGAAGCTAGTGCAAACAGGAGCATTTGTGGTTACAAAGTATAAAACGTTTTATTATTATTATTATTATTATTAGAATATTGTTAGACAAGACCTATTCTGGAATGTTTTCCTCAAAAAACGTAGTTTCTTTGAAACCGAAGAATGAAGGACATGGACATCTTGGATGACATGGCGGTGAATAAATTATCAGGACATTTTCATGGACCAATTCTCACTATGAATTGTGCCTCAAACTCATAATGTGCTACTATACTCAAAGACTTATGATTTTTGCCTGGTGGACAATAAAACAAATCATAAAGCTTGCACAGAATTATAAATAAGAAGGGGCCCAATCCAGACAGTAATATCATAAAGCATAGATTTCCAAACTTGGAACTCCAAACCCTTTTGACATAACATATTTACTTGAAATACCCCTGGGATTTATGTATATATATATTAAGTTAATATGTAATATATGTAACAGCTAATTTGTATGTTCAGAGTTCTCTGATGCTGGTTAACGATCATATGTGAAACAGGCAAACAAATAAAATATTGACTCTTTTTGAATAAATCAGTGTTGTGATTTTTATTTCACCCCAGGGTTTTAAATTAGGTATATCCAATTGATTTAATTCATGATTAGTTGCCCATTAACACTCAAACCCTTTGTAGTTCCGTCACGAACACCCAGTTTGGCTTTTTTGGGCCAGTAAGTACAAAGAAAAAATATATATATATATTAGAAACAATGGCAAAAAAGCTCAGTTCACTTTCAAAAGATATACTTGTACCCCTAAATGGCACAAAGTAGTACCTTGAAGGTACTTAGTTTTACTTAAATTGTATATATGAAGCCTACAACACTGATCCAGTGCAGGCAATGACCACTTACTGTATATTTTCTTACAGTATATAAAAATCTTGTTTGTTTTTTGGGGGGATAAAATCCAAGTGTAGTTTTTTTTTTTTTCACCTCCCCCCT
This sequence comes from Enteromius afrohamiltoni, assembly GCA_034779775.1. Classification (NCBI taxonomy): domain Eukaryota; kingdom Metazoa; phylum Chordata; class Actinopteri; order Cypriniformes; family Cyprinidae; genus Enteromius; species Enteromius afrohamiltoni. Next base: position 4,494 of record JAUYWG010000383.1, on the reverse strand, counting down.
ACAAATCTAGATTCAAATGGACATATTGGAATGACAAAGAGAGAGCAGTACAGCAGTGTGACATATTCGGCTCGCCAGTGCATCGCAGAAAAACTAGAACATGCAGAGGGTCGTCTCCCGAAAATCCAGCACGCCCTCCTCTCTCTCTCTTTCTCTCCATACATCCAGTTATCTCTTACGCTGTTTCCATCCATTCTCCCACATTCTTCCCTCTACCGCTTCCATCCAAATCCTAAAGTTCTGTCGCCATAGCAACAACTGTCGTCTGCAAAAATTACCCCAAAAATCTCTTTATATGCGTGCTGCTTGCTGCCCACCCTGTGCAGACTGTCTCTGGTGATGTGTTTAGAGAGATTCAGCGATATTGAGAAATGAATTCAGAGAGAATTCGAAGCCGACAGCCTTTAAGTACAGCAACAGACGACACAATGACAGACACATGCAACCTCTCAGAACGGAGTGGAAAATACAAAGAAAGAATGAACAGGTATCACGATGGGGAGAACCATTGCCATGGTAACAGAGAAACGAGTGAGTGTGAAAGCGGGGTAGGAAGGTAGAGAGAAGGGGGGGGAAGCATGTCGTCGCCATGGTAACTAAAGAAGAGGGTATCCTGAGAGAGACAGACAGGCTAAAAACACAAAAGACACATTAAGGAAGAGGGAAACCACATCTCTCGTTATCTTCTCTCTCTCTTTCTCTCGTTCCCTTCCTCTTGGCTCTCCAGTGCACCCACTCATTCAAGCAGAGCTGCTTCCATTTGCAAATCTAATGTGTATGTGTGCGCATAGAAAAGAGCAGTGATTGAGTGCGTGTGCATGTGTGTGCGCTGCATGTGAGCTTGAGAAACTGCAGAGGGACAGAGCATGTTTGTGTATGTCTGAAAAATTAAAGGAATAAAGCTGCTCTTTCTGCTAAAATATTGTGTGTATGATTTATAATAAACATGCATATTCAGGTACAAAAGCAATTGTGATTTGCATGAATATGAATATAAATGTAAAAACATTATAATATAAAATATAATATTACTAAAATATAATAAATAAAAAATACATGTATATGACAAAATAAAGTAATTAAATATACATATGAATTTATGATTAAAATGTATTATTAAAGATTCTTTATTTTTTTGTTAATCTCGTCAATAAATAAATATTGTAATGTTGTAATTAAAAAGCACCCTTTATATAAACTATGCAAAAAGATCTATGCAGAGATGTGAAAATTAATACAAAATATCAAAATGATAGATAGGATAAAAAAATAATAAATCAATACATATATTATTTATACTTTTATTAAGCTTTACATACAGTGAATGAAATAAATAAATGAATAAATGTTACATTTATTTAGCTCAAAACATACACATACTGTATGTAAGACTTATACAGGGAGGTAAAAAAAAAAATTGCTTGTTACTACAAAAATCTGTGACCCTGCAGATGATAAATGGTTTGGAGAATAGATGGATGGATGCTGTCATAGCACTGGAAAATATAGTCAGTAGTGTTTTAAGTTAGGATATCTTGACTCATTAGTGTTCCTGTAGCTCAAACTGTACAGGGGGTTCGATAAGAATGGGTTCAATCCCCAGGGAAGGCCTAATGTATACAGTACCTCAAATACAATATAATTTGCTTTGGATATAATTGTTTGCCCGTCAATGTAAGTGTATTAACAACCAGTAAGTCACAAGAAGAACTACATGCGAAACTCTCAAAACCAGCTGTTGACTTTGTCAGCACAAAATCCTCGGCTTCCCAGAGCTGTTGTGAGAACAATGTACTTATTTTACAAGTTAGTTTGTGCCGTGTAATCCTTCACTGTCATTTGAAGCATTCTGGGAATCCTTCAGCCTAATGCCAAAGGATCTGGACCGCTGCCCTAGAGGTTGCAAGTTCAGTTACAAATAGAGATGACCCAATCACTGTGATTAATCCGACTCTATCTTTTCTGCCCTTGAGCTACAAACATAACACCGAGCTGCTGTGGGAGGGTTACATGTACTGCAAATCACTTTAGACAACTAACTATCCAACAGACCATATGCCAAAAGTTGTTAATGTACCCAGCTACACAGTTAGAGACAACTCTTATGAAATATTGAGAATTAAAGTTTAGTTAATAAAAAAACCCTAATATCCTTTCAAATCTGTAAAACCTCTCATTTATGGTGGAAGACAGTGACGTGGAGGAGAAGAATTGTTGAATAAAGGCATTATTTCGTTTTTTTTTGTGCACAAAAGTATTGTCACAGCTTGATGTCACTGGACTGTTTTACTGATGTCCTTACAGCCTTTTCGGGTCTTGAACATGCCAGTTACATTGCTGTCAATGAAGAGAAATCTCTCTGATTTTATCAAAAAGATCTTAATTTGGGTTTAAAGATTATTGAAGGTCCTATAGTAGGCCTATTAATGACAGAATGTTCATTTTTGGTTGAACTATGCCTTTGAATGTAAAAAATCTCCACTACAGATTTGTGCATCACACATTGTATAAAAGATTTCACAGTTTTTTTTTTGTTTTTTTTTCAGATTCTAGAATGTCAGTGTTGCATGAAAAGGTCAATTAGCAGCTAATCTACTCCAAATAATAAAGAAAGAAAGAAAGAAATATTTTTTTAAAGTAACAATCTAAGACTGAATATACTGAACGTCTTGTAAAAATACTATTTTGGAATAGAGTCATGAATCACTGGAATACTTTTGGGACTTTTACATTATGATTATGTATTTATGTATGATGATTATGATGACATTAGTAAAAGCTCAGTTTTTTTACATTATAAAGAATGTGCAGAACCAGAACAAAAGAAGCACATGTTTGCTATTTTAGTTTGTTTTTAGGGAAAACCGCATTGCCAGGTTACATTTATTCTCAGTATGTCATGTTTTACTACGGTCCGCAGTCTTGTGCATGAAAGGTGCTTTGTGTTCTAGCAGCTATTTGATTGGGCGATGGTGACGAAGGTCAGCTTCTGATTGGTTGAGGTATTTTGTTCCGTCCACTTAGCTCTTGTCCCTCCCTGAGATGGTTCTCACCTCGTTTGCTCTCTTTTTTCTCTTCCTCTCCCTCCCAACCTATAACGTCTCATATATTTCTGTAAGTTTCTGCCAGTCGCTTTGTGAGTTGCTATGGTTACCAGGTCTCTCGCACTCCCCCACTTCACCCCATTCCCTCCCTCTCTGCCTCTGCTTCCAGGGTTGCTATAGTAACAGATTTATTTAAAAAAGAGACAGCACAAAAAAAAAATCCCCCTTCATGCCTCGCGTTCTCCTCCTCAGTGATAACTGCAGCGCTCTCACACATATACATTCACATATGCTGACAACAAAGCATCACTAATGACATCATCACAGACAATACAATGAGTATTGTAAGTATATTCCAGATCTAGTGCAAATATAGTTTCCATTCAAGTTCATGCACATCTGTTATATTAATTAAGGCCAATTAGCTGTTAAAGGCCAGTGTTGGGACTTTGTGCACCAAGAGCACATGCTGTAGGAGTGCAATTCAGAATCAATGTTGCATCAGTTTCAGGCTCATACATATATAAGGGAAACCAGGGCACATGCACCTTTTGTGACTCATAATTTTTTGATAAATGGGTTGTGTTGTCAATGGAAGCTGCTATTTATTCAAAAATATTAGATTAACCAACAAATATATATTTGTATTTAAAATGCATGTGATATTTTATTTTTTTTGTTTGTTTGTTAAAGGGGTCATCCGTTGCCACATGTACTTTTACAAACTGTTTGAACTGAAATGTGTACTGGGAGTGTGTGTACACAACCACCCTACAATGGTAAAGATCCACAAGTAGTTTTCTTTTAATTTAATAAAAATAAGTAGCCCCTTCTGAAATCAAGCCATTCTCAAATGCATGTCGGTGTGACGTCACACGGACTGAACTGGTGTCTTACCTCAGACCCGCCCTGAGTGAGCCGTCATCAGACAGAGACTCAGAGACAAGCAAGACTCCTAAGAGATTGAGGTGTTTTGTTGGTGAATGTATTAATGAACATAGCAGTAGTCATTTACCCCTGACATTTGAGTGACTGAAGACGCAAAGGATTTACATTACATTTGGTCATGTTCCAGCCTCAAGCAGTGAGTATAATGTCTTTTAATGAATCTTTGCTAATCACCTTTCCTAATTATGTACTAATTAGCAAGTTTCACTATGAATATGGCTAAAAAAAGATCCTCCGAGTGCGCCTCGGAAAAGAGGGGCGGGGTCAGCAGAGCTCGAGAAGATTTAAAAGATTTTAAATTACACAGAACAGAGTGATTTCAAATGAGCTGTTTTTGACAGAGTAAAATTTGTGTTTTTTTAACACTATCTTTGAGAAACAAAGTATATTACAAACTTTCCATTAAGACCCTTATCATATTAGCTTGTGGAAAATTTGCTTTGTATGACCCAAAAATACATAATATTTCAATACATCTTGAGCTTGGTCTATCAAAATTATT
>JAUYWG010000382.1:0-16220 GCA_034779775.1 Enteromius afrohamiltoni | reverse complement strand
TCCCAACTTTTTTGGGATTTGTTGACACCATGACATTTTGATTCACCATATTTTTCCCTTAAAATGATACATTTTCTTAGCTTAAACTTTTGTTCCATGATTTGTTCTATTCTGAATAAAATATTGACATTTGCCATCTCCACACAATTGCATTCAGTTTTTATTCACAATTTGTTTAGTGTCCCAACTTATTTGGAATCCGGTTTGTAATATTTAAGGTTAACTGGCACTGGTTACAGAATGCTCCACTTTACCCAAATCCTTTTAAGATAGACCCTATCACTGATGTATAGCCAGGGCATTTAGATGTTCGTATCATTATTTATTTTTTTTTATTATTTATAATATATGTGTATGTGCTGTGCAAGTTATGTATATATAAATACACAGATGCATGTATATATTTAAGAATTTTTACATATACTGTACACTCTCAGATATAAAGGTACAAAAGCTGTAACTGGAATGGTACCTTTTTTAAAAGAGTCACGTTTGTACCTAAAGAGTCCATTTTGGTACCTTGCAGGTATAAGAACTTAAAGTGTACATATTTAAGCCTAATAGGTATGAAAGTGTACTTTTTGAAAAGGAAAAGTGACAACTTTTATACCAGGGATGACTCGAGGGCTGAGGCCCAGTTTAGATCTTGGTAACTGAACTGGTCAGTCAGTCAGATGGAGTTCAGTATGCTTATACTAAAGTTCCAAATCAGGTCTGAGGACTGGTTTGTCGTGATAGATCTATTGCGTGTATTTCACGTACACTGTATGGGTGTGTATTTATATATATATATATATATATATATACAGTAGTGCTCATAAGTTTACATAACATATGTTTACCTTTACTCCACAAGACAAAATAATAACCAAATTTATGAAAAGGACCTCATTTTTAACACACCATTTATTCCTAAAGTTAACATACCCTTTAATCTAAATTTCCTGGATGATCCACAAGTGTTTTTATATCTTGTGATAGCTGTTCATGAGTCCTTGTTTGTCCTGAACAGTTAAACTGCCCACTGTTGTTTAGAAAAATCCTTCAGCTCCCACAAATTTGTTGGTTTTTCAGCATTTTTGTGTGTTTGGACCCTTTCAAACATAGTTTTTGTGAACATTTAGGGAATTGGTTTACAATTTAGATGCATGTTGTTTTCTGACAGTATTAAACTTTTTCTTTTTTTCCCCATCTTCCCCAGTTGAAAAGAATTTGCACAGAAGCCAGTTCAGACTATTTTCCCTAGCCTGAATGACACAGTTTCATGTCCAACATCTATATCATCCGCTGTAATGTGACTCAGGGTGTACGTTCCACCGAGACGAGTCCCGCTGCCCTGAGGCATCTCTTTACCGTAACTCATCTTTGCACATTGCCCTCCTAACTGGATTATTCTATAATTTGTTTCATCATGCCTGCTAAATGAAGGGCAAATAGAGGTTAGAGAACACTTAATCGGTAAATCTAACTGGGAAAGCAAGATCTTTCATTAGCTTGGCCACCAGCACACAAGCACAGAATGAACTATTTGCCTAAACAACCCAGAAACAAATAAACAGGCAAGACAAATGATTTACTGGATTTCATCAGTCGTGACGTGTTGATCTGGTGGCAGGCATTGCGTTTCAATGGTTTTGCAAGGGGAAATGTGACGTAGTCTTTTATAGGCACTTTACATGAATTATAGATCATCTACATTTCATGACACCTATAAACCGTAACATGTTATGAAGCCATATTATTTGAAAAATGCTGTCCCTGAGAGATTTCTTTCAGTACGGAGCAGATCTCGTATTTTCAGTGGGATAATCGCCAGTGCTTCTGTGTCCTTGTTATCACCTCTCAGTCTCCTTGATGGCTCTATTTCCCATCTTAGCAGATGAAGAAATCCATCTTTCCACATCCCAATTGTCAGCGACAAGAGGCACCTGACAATTTCTGCCTCTCTGTGAGCTGTATAATGGATTAGAATACTATTAGGAGAAAACATGTCACAGCTCAAACTTCAATGTTTTATTTAGACATCTCGATGATGCTAACGGTATCCCCATCGATTAATGACTCCGAAGACTTAAAAAACGACCGTCCCTGTCCCATTTCTCACCATGGTATTGCCAGAAGGCCAATGTGAAATGTCAAGTGCTTTCATTATGATCTTCTCTGAAAAAGTCAGACGACATGTTGAGGGAAGATAATGTGACTTCTCTCACAGCAGAGAAAAGCGTTGGTGAAGCAGATCTTGCACTGGATAAGACTTTCACATCTTTTTTCTACAGCTTGTCTTGCTTTTTCCATGCAAAGATTTGATTGATTTGATTCCATGTTATGTTACTGGTTATGTAACTGTGTGGATGAACAACATTAATAGATATCTGCCAGTGAGCTTGGAATATGACCTTCAGAACACTTCTTGCTTTGCTGCTGAATACTATCATTTAGATTTTTCAGTGCCAGATGCGATATTTATGAACTAATTAGTGATTTAGAAGAAAAATAAACTAAAGGAATTATTTTATACATGTTATGTTAGCATACAACTTTTTTTGTTTTATTTTATTTCTGTGGAACAACAAACTAGGATAAAGTTTTGGTGTTTTAGGCCTTTTTATTTTAAAAGGACATTATAGGTAAACAAGAAATTGTTGATTCAGAAAATGAAAATAACCCCTGTTCCTTGAAGGAACGAGACACTGCATCAAGGCGCTTTACAAACGCTTCCAGCGTGACCACGCTCTGAAACTGCTGTGTAAACTGTTCAACAAATTTGCGGGTGACGTCATCGACCAGGAAGGGCACGTGCGAAGCAGTGCACGCCAGCCCTCAGGCATGAAGCAAATGCCCAGAAGGGGGGCGCAAGGGGGTGTGGCAAGAGACACAGTGTCTCGTTCCTTCAAGGAACAGGGGTTACATTCATAACCCTAAGACGTTCCTTTTCAGGAACTCACAAGACGCTTTGGGAACGAGATACCCACGCCACCAGTGCCCCTAAGACCGCAGTCCTAAAGAAAAGTGGGGGGGGCTTGAGAGAGCCTTAAGTACCACCGCCAGATCCCAAGGCGGAACTCTTGAGCGAATAGAAGGCCTCAGCCTCAGTGCACCAAGAAGAAAACGTACCACTAACGGATCTCTACACACTGAACGGCCATCACCAAGGGAGTGGAAAGCCGATATTGCCGCCAGATACACCTTAAGTGTGGAGTGAGCTAATCCTGTGGACAATCTAGTCTGCAGGAACTCCAGAACCACACTAATTGGGCAGTTAACTGGGTCCTGATGATTCATTACACCATGAAGTGAAGAGCCTCCACTTCAGCGCAAACAATTGCCTCATGGAAGGAAAACGTACAGACGAAGCCTCGGCCATGTCTGTGCCATAACAACTAGACCCAATGGAGCTGGGTGACCTAGAGAGAACTAGAGGGGACATTGTGCATTCTCTTAAGTCGCAAACAAGTCTACCTCAGCTTTGTAGAAAACTGTCCAGATTCGCTGAACGACATCTGAATGCAGCCTCCACTCTCCTCGACAGGAAATCTGCTTCCATATTTAAGTACCCCGGAACACACTTCATCAAGAGGAATCTGCCCTGGGACCAAATCAGAATCTGGTGCGGCAGCTTGCTCAAGGGGCGCGAACACAGACCCTGCTGGTGGTTGATCTACGAGACTGTAGTCATGACATTAATTCTCGAACTAACACATGCCGGCCTCTTAGATGTAGGAGAGAGTGTTTCATTACACGAAACACAGCCAGCATCTCCACGCGGTTTACGCCAGAAAGATGGTGACCTCTCCGCAGACCACAGGCCAAGCAGAAACTCATGACCGGTGAGGGACTCTAACTGTTGAGGGACTCGTCGACCATCTGTGTGACGTGGCGACACAGAGTCACTTAAAACCAGGCCCGATTTAGGATTTAGGTTACTTCACGTAACCAAGATTCGCACACATCGTCGGGAGATCTTGATCATATTAGGGGAATTCTCCTTGAAGAAAACCCTGGTCTCTGATAACTGCAAAAGTTTAGTGTACAGCATGCCTAGCGAAATCACGCTAGAAACTGCTGCCATCCAACCCATCAGCCTTTGAGAGAACTTGAAAGTCAGTGAATGGCCTTCCCCACTCTTCTGACTGTCATGAAAACCGAGTCAACTCAAGTGAGATACAATCGTGCCCGCTCCGTGACCGAATTCCAGACCACGCCCAGATAAGTGGTCCTCTGAACCGGAGAAAGCACACTTCTCTTGGCATTTTAGTCTTGGCCCCAAATGTTCAATAGAGTGAGGCCGGCATCTTGATGCCTGTAAGCCTCGCTCTGCGATCGGGCTAGAATCCAACCAGCCCTCTGTAGTCAAAGATACAGATACCCTGAAGCCGCAACAGAGCTATGGCTGCATCTACTATTCTTGTAAAATGAACAGAATTGGTAAGCTCTCCTTCCCAGAAAGCAAACCTCAGCCTATAAAACCGGATGGGTCTGTACGTGAAATACACGCAATAGATCTATCACGACAAACCAGTCCTCAGACCTGATTTGGAACATGACTTTAGTATAAGCATACTGAACTCCATCTGACTGACTGACCAGTTCAGTTACCAAGATCTAAACTGGGCCTCAGCCCTCGAGTCATCCCTGGAACTACGAAGTATTGCCTGTAAAAGTCAGACTCTTTTACCAAAGGCGCCACGCCAACTTCTAGTTCCAGCACCAGAGCCTGAACAGGACCCACACCGAAGGAAAAAGTCTCACTATAGCATGGTGGCAGACACCTGAATATAGAAAATATCTACAGACACCAGACAATATCTAACCCTCATGATACTCAGGACCCATTCATTAATATTTGGTAGACGCATTCATGCCGCCAAATACTCAACCAAGGGAACCAGTCTCTCAAGACCAGCCTCTGATGGAAAACAGCCCCTGTCTCACCCCCTTTCGACTTGCCGACAGGGTGCGAAAGAGACCTGCTGTAACAACCCCTTGGGGAAAACACGCAACCCAGCCTCCCTGAGATGCATCCCAGAAAGGGCTGAGGAACATGAAGAGAACAGAGAAGAAAAAGCGGATGCTGTGTCTTGCTGCAGCAAAAACCACTCCTCTTCTCAAGGACTTGTTTTCTCAAAAGTCCTGATGGCACACCACCACAAGGAGCATGAATCAACTTCCCTCAAGAAGAAACCTCTAGCTAGCAGGATCAGCTCCCGAAAGAGTATCTTTCAACACATGTTTTGAGCAGTCAAAGCATTGCCTGCACTAGCTGGGCCTTGAATCCCAGTCTCCTTCATGGGAGGCAAAAATTCTACCACTGCCCCACCAGGGCAGGCTTGTGAATCCCGCGAATGCTACTACGTCTCCGCCTCGGCGGATAGCCATGACCTAGCCATCTACAATCTTGCAATCTCAGTTCCTTCCATAAGATCAATTTGCGAGCCTCATGAGTGCAACCACTGCTCTGCCTCAGCAACAGCGGGGCCAGCACCGCGAGGCACACTCATGAAGGTCCCCTCCTCGAAGGTGCTTCAGCGGGTGTTTCTTCTAGATCTGAAAGTGGCCAGCGAAAGTTGCATACACTGATACACAACTGATAAGTATCTTCCCGTGTGACTACCTCTAATAATTCCTCGGAGACTGAGGAAAAGGCTGGCTGTCTACACTCACCACATCCAGAAGAGTGAATGGCAGACCGCTCTCTCTACGGAGTACCCGGAGAGATGGCTGTGGATCTTTCTGGTTGGGCATGAGATAGGGGATCACCAGTATCAATTCCTTCCATGAGATCTAAGAGTGGTATCTTTAGGCCACAGGGAGTCACACATTTGACAAAAGACATTTTCAATCTTTTAAAACTATCAAAGATTCTTTTTTTTTTTTTTTTTTTTTAGGACAGACAAACTGACAGCCACACAGAGAGCGCTTTGCTGAATGAATGAGGCTGGCATGCACTGCTTCGCACGTGCTCTTATCCTTCCTGGTCTTTCAGAGCGTGGTCACAATGGAGTTGTTCCCAAAGCGTCATGACGCAGTGTGAGTTCCTGAAAAGGAACATCTGATTACATAAATCTTGTTTTAAAAAAAAAACATACATGTAGTTTTTTGACAGCATGAGTGACATATACTGTTACTGTATACTTTTTTAGCAATTTTATATGTTCTTTTATAGTTTATTGATTAGCATACTGTAGTTTATTTCGTGCTAAGTGTCCTACAAATACATTTTCCTATTTATGTACTCTGATTTATGTACTATGATATATGCTAAAGTGGAACTATTGAAAGAAAACTTAATGTACAATCTAAATATTTTGCATTTAAAGTCTGATACTATTTTAAAAAAAGTCACACAATCCTTGTTATCCTTTCTGTTAATTTCAGCATTATTAAAAAATCACAAATTTTGTTTGTTAACATTAGTAAGTGCACTGTGAGCTAACATGAACCAACAATGAACAACTGTATTTTTTATTAACGTTAACAAAGATCAGTAAATAGTGTATTAAATACATTGCTCATTGTTTGTTCATATTAGTTAAAACATTAACTAATGTTAAGAAATGACACCATATTTTAAAAATGTTAACGTGATGTTTATATATCAGTAAGTCTCAAGTTTTCTGAAATTAAAAATACTAATGCGGAATTCTAGTGTAACGCCCATGCCGGGCTCAACTTTCTCACTCAGTCACCTACACTCAACTAACCTTAATCACCTGTCTGCACACCTGTCACGGATCCTAGCACTAATGACTCTGCACATAAAAGCACACACCACACAGTACTCCTGGTCCAAGCATGTTCGTTCATGAGAAGTGGACTGTCTTATCTCTCCAAATGATATTTGTCTTACCTTTATTACTTGCCTCTCCTTGTTGTCTCCTAGATTTCTCTGTGTATTCCAGTTCCCAAGGATTCCCTCTTCGTCTTAAAGGATTGTGGTGTGTAGTTGTGGTTGTCTCTGTGTCATCTTCTCCAGTCTGATTGTGATCTGTCCTGTTTCTCTCATCGCACCACCTGCAACAGTATCAGTGATTACCATTTAGTTATTTCCCCAAAGACTATTTCCACAAACTGTTTACTCACCTTCTATCATCTTCATTGCATTCAAGTTTTAACTTCTTGTTAAATAAACTTTGTTGTTTGCACTTACTTTCTGAATCCTGTCCGTTTCGTAACAGCTAGCAAGAAATAAATGCATTTTTATTTATTTTTTTGCTAGTGAATGTTTATTTTTATTTCGGTTTTAGTGATGGTAATACTTAAGTCAATTTTAATAATATTTGCCTTTTATTTCAATGAAAAAAAATATAGAATTTTAATTTAAGTTACCCATAAATACATACAAATTTATACAGGTTCAAAATGACATGAGGCTGACTTGATGCAATTCTTGTGCCTCATCACTTCTTTTTCATTGTCTATTTTCCACATAAAATTTGAATCACACTTATATACCGTCTGTACCATCCACCGTACCGTAAAGTTCCGTATGTTGAATCATTTTGCATAGGCTGTCTCTCTGCATTAACCATTGGAAATGGGACTCCGTATGGCAGTAAATCTGAACTTTTGCTAAATAGTTTCAGAATGTAAAGCACAACTTGGCCTATCTTCTTTGTGACTTGCACCAAATCGTAAGCCATGGGGAGGGGGGGGTGAAGTTTCCAAATTTGCTTCTAAATCCCAAATGTCAAAAGTGAATTCAATATCTTCAGGGGAGACTGAGCGTAAAAGCTTAACTAACACTCCATTCACACCCCTGTCTTCCTGCAGGACACTACTGTGAGGCTGAAGTAAATGAGTGTGATTCCAGTCCCTGTCAGCACCAGGGAACATGCACTGACTATGTTGGATACTACAAATGCGCCTGTCCTTCAGGTATGAGTTTCTCTTACTCCTGAGAATAAGCTTTTTTTTTAATTTGTTATTTTTTTGACTGTGCCACAAATCCCCACCGTGCCAACACCAGCGGCTCTGACTGACAGCTGAGCAAATCACTCCCGTTCTCACACTGCCAGAGCTCATTAGTACTGCAGAATTGTGTCAATATTGTGTTATGAAATGCTCTTCCCTTTTGAGGCCACTGCATTGATATGGTTTCCTCCTGTAATTGTTGGTTCTACTCACTCTTTCTGAGGCATGATTTGCATTCACTGATGCAACCTGATGGCTCACCCTAGAGATTGGCAACTCACTGGCGGGGTTACAAGCATGCTTCTCTGCCAGCTGCTCCCTTCCGCTCGATGAGTAGACGACCCAGAGTCCCAACCGCCCCCTCTCTAAACCTGCCCATGCATGCTCGCCGCTTAGAGAAAGAGATACAAAAAAGGAAGAATCATCTGAATGATTTCCTTATAAAAGGATTGAACATGTTTTCTCTTCAAAAAATGAAAAGGCTAGACTGGGCCATTGTAAAATAGTGGACATAATTCAGAAAAGATTGTTTGGAATTAGTGTACACTATTTAGCAAAGATTATTGTATGTGTGTCGAATGAAAACCCCTAAAAATATTCTCTTTATTTCTGACATTTCATTCGGAAAATGTAAGTCTGTGGGTCTTACATATTATATTCTGAAGAGTGTTGGTAAGCGAACAGTTTGATAAGTATTTAAAAACATCTTAAATGTTCTATAGAAGAAAAAAGTCTTGCAGATTTAGAACAATGGGGAGAAAAAATGATGACAATTATCTTTTTTGGCCTTTTTGTTGGTATTTTAAATCTATATATATATATTTTTTTTTAAGCTGATTAGTTTACTGATTTTGTAAATAAAAACTATTAGACAGTAGTAGTACGTTTTAGAAAGCTATGAAATTGTTGTAATTTTAAAACCCTGTTAAAACCATTAAAGCTTAAAAAATGACAAAAGAAAATTAATAAATAAAGCCAGATGGCCTCTCTAATTGTAGTCGACCATTCTGACCCATCCTTAATTTTTATAAGTGTAATCTTCCTGCTTAAACTTCAGTGAATTTTGAAATGATTGTCTTTTTTATTTTAACCAAATGCAAACAAGCCAGATATTTTTTTCTCTTTCCAAAAGCCCTTGAACAAACTAGCCTAGCCTCTTTCTGACCTTTACAATTTTTGTTCTTTTCACTTGGGCTGACTGGCTTTTGGGCTTTGAATAAGCTTTCAAAAATTGATTGCCATTTTCTTCTACTTTCTTTTTTTCCTAAGAAACAAAGAAGAAGAAAAAAAAAGAAATTTGATTTCAAGCTTGCTTCGTGTTCATTGATTGACCTTATTGATTGAGGCACAATGACATGAGGGGCATATGCAGTGCATTCTCAAAGGCATTAACATGAGAGAAGGCGTTTCAATCTTGTTTAATCTTTTAAATTCTTTTTTCCCAACGTTATTTTAGTTCACAATAAATGAAACCGGGATAGTGTAAGTGCAAGTGATTCTTCAGATCGGTTTGTGTTCCTTATCTCCCTTTCCAGGATACACTGGGGTTGACTGTGAGGTTGACGTGAACGACTGTGCGCTTCCAAATGTCACCTGTCCCCTTGGTACAATCTGTGTGGATTTGCCAGGTGACCAGCTCCATATATGTCCCACTCAGTGCCCTCACTATCTACAGGTAAGTCAGAAGTGTTCAGCCACCGCTAGCTCAACATAATTTAAATCACTTTCACTGTAATATTTTCAAGTGTTCTAAGTGTATACTAGCATATATGACTCTGGACCACAAAACCAGTTATAAGTGTTATTTTGATTGAAATTTTTTTGTTAGGCTAGGACAATATTTGTCCAAGATGCAAGATTTGAAAATCTTAAATTTGAGGGTGCAAAAAAAATCTAAATACTGTAAACATAATCTTTAAAGTTGTCCAAAGGAAGTTCTTAGCAAATCAAACATTTAGTTTTAATATATTTACAGTAGGAAATTTACAAAATATCTTTATGGAACATGATCTTTACTTATGATTTTTGGCAAAGAAGAAAAATTGATCATTTTGACCCATACAGTGTGTTTTGTGGTCAAGAGTCGCATTACCACCATAGTTAAAATTAGGGATGCACAATATTGTTTTTTGACGATATCTCCATCAAATTTTTAACTCATTTTGGCCAATGCTTATAACAATATATGTATGTGTATGTATGTGTGTGTGTGTGTATATATATATATATAATATACAATTATTTTTTATTTTGTTTTGCTGTAATCCAATCACCATTTAGGGAAAATGTTGCTGTTTGTAAACAATATTTATATTTGAAGCCATTGTTGGTCGATTCTGATATTGGTCCTATAATATCACTAACAAAATAACACTAACAAAAGTAATATGTAAATTAATTTACAAAATGTGTTGCTTTGCTGATTATGGATGGACCAATTTCTCTGATCATTCTTTGATTTTTAAACTTTGACTTTATTATTATATAAATAGATATCAACTGTAGTAACAAACATGCTTGTGTAAATGCTTACAATATTATATAGATATTTTCTGCACTACTAGATGGCTGCTGATCAGAAAATTCTCAAATCAAATCTTAAATGATCAGTGGCTTCCATGGAATGCAACACAGCTATTTGATTTGAAGCAAACCTTTCGTATCACACCAACAAAGCGTCAACTAATCCAATTTACATTAGGCCAACGACAAGAAATAAAATAGATTCAGATCAAGTATAAACAGTTCTTTAAAGTAATGACAAGGCATATGCATAAACCATATTTTTCAGTGCATTTCAACTCATTCAAAATGCATATACCACCTCTCCCACTTTACACTTGAAAAGAGCAGGGTAAAAAATTGATGTTCTTAGCAAGCTATATTCTTTTGAAGATGTGAAGCTGTTTGCACGCTTTGTCACTGAACTATATCACCAATGGCAAATAGCATGTCTCTTTTGAATGTGCTTGATCATTCGTATTTTTTTTTACTTGTGTTGATAATCACCACTAACGTAAATGGCAATTAAAATGCATTAGCTTTCCTTCATTAACCAGCATGTTTTATTTAACACCGGGACCAAGCACGTCTGTTTACAAAAGACCAGAATTACCTTTACAGACATATTTAAATGAAGGATTGTTCTGGAATAATGGTTGATTTTCATTTTGACAGCCATGTGCCAATGGAGGACATTGTGTCCTTAACAACATCACCAGTTACAGTTGTGTTTGTGCACCTGGATGGACTGGGCCGACCTGCTTGGTCAACATAAATGAGTGTGTCCAGCACAGGTGTCAGAACAGAGCCACCTGTGTGGATGAGGTTGGTGGGTACAGGTGAGTCTGGGTGAATTCATTTTTTTTATTATTTCTTTATTTTTTCCATATCTCTTAACGCAAGGCTTATTTAGAGTACAGCAAATGCTTTGTTTTTTTTTGTTTTTGTTTTGTTTTTCATAAAAAGATCATTATAAACATATTAAATGCATTTAAAGTGTCGTTATAAATATTAGCATGCAAATACACTTACATGCAAATAAAATAAATGAATAAACAAATAAAAACTCTGTCATTATTTACTCATGTTGGTAATTATTTACCTTCTTGTCATCCCAAACATGCATACATTGTTTCTCTGCTGAACATAAGCTAAACAAATTTGTATTTCTTCCATACACTAACAGTTTGTAGTGACCATGATCTGTCTATAAAGGATACAAATAGACATCTGAAAAGTAGTTCATATTAATTTATTTCACATCTTCTGAAGCCTTGCGCTGTACCTTAGACCTAATAGCTTTGGGTTATGAACGAGCCAAAATGTAGTTATTATTCAATGATAACCCTCACCTATGC
This sequence comes from Enteromius afrohamiltoni, assembly GCA_034779775.1. Classification (NCBI taxonomy): domain Eukaryota; kingdom Metazoa; phylum Chordata; class Actinopteri; order Cypriniformes; family Cyprinidae; genus Enteromius; species Enteromius afrohamiltoni. The sequence goes on along the minus strand of JAUYWG010000382.1, from coordinate 4,449 downwards.
TGCTGCCCTCAAATAACTATGGCATCTGCTGCTGGTTGAATGTCAATAGAATTAAACATTGATTTTTCTGACAATCAAATGTCATTGCGACAAAATACTGCCATAGGTCATAAATTTGGTTTCTTATCTGTAGTGGAGGTAATCTAAAAATAATTTATTTTATTTTATTTTCCACAAAACTATGTATTGTGCACGCAACTTTTGTTGTTCTGTTATAGTGCCTTTTGGAGTTTGACAGCCTTAGCTCACTACGTTTGGGAAAAGATTATAGTTGTTTTGAACGACATACTGGGTTTGTACAAAAAACAAAATTTTTATTCCCTTAAAAGTTGTATGCTGTTGTACTACTTCTATTTCGAAAATGAGTGATTGCGGTGGATTTATCCATTTCAAACAGGGCACCTCTTTCAGTATAAAATTAAAATTGATATTCTGTTCAGGTTCAGTTGCTGTTTACTGTCTCATTCTAGAATTAAACCACCCATAGCTGCTAAAACAAATAGCATGTTCATGTGATAGAAAGCAAAGCAAATTACATTGTCCTCCCCCATGACTCAGCCATTTATTTTCATACCATGTCCGGCTGTTTTGTTCACGATTCCATTAAGAGATACTGTTTTATGCTTTCCAAGTTGCCTTTGCGGTCACGGATATACTGGAGTCCACTGCGAACTTGACATTGACTTCTGCTCTGGACATCAGTGTTCAGAACACGCCGTCTGTCTGGACCAACAGCACAACTACATCTGTCACTGCATGCTGGGATATGAGGGAACGTTCTGTGAGCTTGAGACAGATGAATGCAAAAGTGCACCATGCGCCAACGGAGCCACTTGCATTGATTTGGTGGCAGGTTACCAATGCCTGTGTGCTCCAGGATTTAAAGGTAAGCTAAATGTTGACTTGAGGCGTTGACTTACACAATCTCAAAATTCCTTGAGATGGAAAAGAAAATGTGTCCATTTAGCCTAACTGTGATCCATTGTTTAAAATGATAAAAAATGTTCATTTTCATTCCATAAAATCTTTTCAAAATGTAAAGGCCACTTATTAACTCTCAAAAGAGCAATGATTACAATTTTTCCAAATGAATACCTTGTTTTACGTGGAGATTGTGGAAATAAAGCATGGAGCAAATAGTTATATTGACTTCAGGAAACGGTCACATAAGTATAACATGATATGATACAGGTGTCTATTTGTCTGTGTAAATGTCCATCATGCAGGTCAAACATGCTCAGAGAATATGAATGAGTGCTGGTCCAGACCCTGCCTTAATGGGGGCACCTGCATTGATCTGACCAATGACTACATTTGTATCTGTCTGCTCGGTAAGTAAAGTAAAGCACTCTATTCCACAACAACAGATACATCCCGAGTCGAAAGCAGTTGTGCTACACCATGTATGATTTAAAGAACTTGACATATAGTAAACATTATGTTGAAAAATGTCATTGTTCTTGGGAAGGAGCCACGGGTCCATATTGGTAATTATTCCCCAGGAACCATTTAGACTTTAGTGAAGATCTTACCTCCACAGCTCACATGCATCTGTAGATGTGAACCGTTATTGGGTCCCAAGAAACATGTCTTGTGTGACTCATGCTCCCTGTTTCCTAGATAATCTACCAGCCCAAGGGGAAGAGAATCCATCAGTGTAAATTTTCTAGTGCTTATTAAAACGACCTCTCTTTAATTCTTTTAAACATGATGGTGACAGAAAACAGGCCTCCGTCTTGTCAGGACAGGTCTCATTAGAGGGCACGATACTTACGGGAGATGGTGTGGTGTTGGAGGCCTTGATCAGGTTAGAACCTTAAAAATTAATTTAGATTTCGGAATTCAACATTCAAGATTAAATCTCGAAATAATAAATGATGGGAAGCCATTTTCAAGGTCCTGTTCTCGGGAAACAGTGCCTGAAAATCTCCCACCCAATTTTCCCACCTTAGCCCTAGGCATTATATTATATGATATTATATCCAGAACTTAATATAACCCAATTCACTGTAAAATGTTTAGGAGTGCCATATCAAAGGACAATGAATTACAAAACAGTGCTGCTTAATGTGGCTTAGTAAAAACCTTTACATAAAGGCAGATTATAAGATGTGCCATGCTCTCAATCATGCACATTTTTCATTTCAGTCCTGTCTACTGGGCCGTTGATGTGCAACAGGTTGGCTGAACTGAGTGGGCATCCTGGCAAGAATGGAGCCGGTTTTAGTCTCTGCATCCTCCTACAAAGCTGACACGTATGCGTATTGCATATAAGGAAATGATAGAAAATAAGTTCAGCCTCAATAATCCCTCGGCAAGTGTTTGAATCATAGCCCTCACTAAAATAAATGGATACAAGCTGCCACCATGCTGTGGATACGAATGATTGCTAGACAAGAGGTAGTCATGAGAGTATGGTGATTTGATGATGTTATTTGGTGGTGAGGGTTACTCACAGTACCAAGAACGACTTCAGATTCACATAATGGCAGATTATATTCAAACCAACATTTTCTGTAAGGGCACATGAGGTTCCTGTTCACGATACTAGTGTGATCATACCAATGCGTCGTTTGCATGATTTTCTGAACCATTACTCTATGCGTTAGTGAATATCTGGCATTATTATCATCTTGTTCTTGAATGCACTACATATAAAACATTGAATAACCGCCTGCTGGCTGGATGTTTTCCATTTTCTTCTTTCTGTTAAGCCTATTTGTAATTTCATTGTACAAGGTTATATAGCTTTATATATGGAATATATTCATGTTCATATAATTTCTGTGTGTCTCGTCTCAGTGCAGTGTGACATTTTATTACTGGCATCCTCTGTGAACTGCAATGTCAGGTCTTTCATTTAATTATTTCACATCTATATTCTCTTGGCATGCCGGCTCGCCCCTGAGAGCGAACGTGTTCTCATTACCCTCACGGTTCAGAAGACCAATAAATACAAATACTTGTTCTTATAATCCTTCAGCAGACCTGTATGTGTATGAAGCTATACATGTAATTATATTTTTAAGGGCTCTGTCATCCAGCGTGGCTTAAAATGCGGGTCTTTCAGAATACTGGCTTGATAGGTGAGTTGCTTGTAGACTATATACTGAATTCTTATGTAAGCCAAATTTCAATTTTTCGATTTTCTTATACTGAAGTTAGATACCAAGGAAGGAAGTTGCACAGTAGGTGTCACAAACAGGGAGCAAGGAGACGTGCGGGATCATTTGCAAAGCTACTTTATCATAAACACAGAGCAAAACAGACAGGCTTAAGGTCGTTACCGGCAGACAGGGATGGAGAAGGCAAGGCACAAGAATGGTCAGAGTCCAGGCGTGGGTCAGTACACAGTAATATAATCCAAACAGACAAGGGAACACGGTGTGGCAAAACGATTGGGGTTGACAGTGCAATGGACCGTGGGAATTAGACAAAGGCTTCCGGGTTATATACAGAGAAAACTGGGTCAATGGGTGGAGCTAGACAATGAATTGCTATGGTATCAGATGAGCAAGGCAGAGACATGAATGAACACACCTGACAACATAGAAACATGAATGAGAGTCCGAGATGACAACAAAACGAGTTTGTGAGAGAGAGTCCAGGCATGAGAACAGGGGAAAACACACATAAATACCCTGATGCTGGAGTGCCAGCCAGAGAGCTGGGCTGACACGTCCAGCTGAACATAACAGTAGGGCTATACGATTATGACAAAAACTTGTCGATTATTCTCTTGAAATTCAATTGTGATTATTAATTAAGGACTTTCACAGTTTACGCAATTTAATTGGTTGATACTTTAAAAAAAAAACTATGAATGTTAATGTAACGTTATACTAAAATAACCCTTATACTAATAAAAAGCCCTTAAGATGGACGTGACAAAGTGATCGTTGAAAATCAAATGAAACTTGTGTCAAGACATCATAAATAGAACACAGCACAATGCATGACGTTACAGCGACAGAGGCCACTCCCACAATATTTGATTGACAGCAGTGTGTCACACAGACTGAACTGGTGTCTTACCTCAGACCCGCCCTGAGTGAGCTGTCATCAGACCGAGACGCAGAGACAAGCAGGACTCTTAAGCGATTGAGGTGTTTTGTTGTTGAATGTATTAATCAACATAGCCGTAGTCATTTACCCCCGACATCTGAGTGACTGATGATGCAGAGGAGTGAAGCTACATTTGGTTCTGAAGGGAAACGCCCCCTTGATCAACCGAAATGCGTTTTTATGTTCGCACGAGTCATTCTTGATCCAGCCTCAACTACAGAAGCAGTGGGTATAATGTCTTTTAATTAATCTTTTCAAATCGCCTTTCCTAATAATGTGCTACTTAGTAAGTTTCACTATGAATACTGCTAAAAAAAGATCCTCTGAGTGCGCCTCAGAAAAGAGGGGCGGAGTCAGCGGAGCTCGTGAAGATTTAAAGGGGAA
>JAUYWG010000381.1:0-16239 GCA_034779775.1 Enteromius afrohamiltoni | reverse complement strand
CTGGGGGGGGGGGTAGTCAATTTAAATATGACTGCAATGAAGCATGTGTCTTGCTTTTCTTTCACGAGAATGTCTTTATTTTCGCAGTGTGGACAATAGGCGTGTGGCGCTCCAGGACCGCGTTGTGTCAATCTTTTCGGCTCTGCGGTGCACTGAGGTGATGTGCAGCGACCAAACCCGGACCCACAGCATGTCCAAACCGATTAGGCGTCAGGGACGACTGAAGCAAGACCTCTGCAATTATATTCCTTACAGCAGTCTCCAAACAAAAAAATATGACCTCTAAATACCACACTAACTTAACGAATCTAAAACTGTTGATTGTGGGTAAATAAAGTGTTCAGGAATAATTATCAATATTTCAGTGCAATCACGTCAATTGAAATGCTCCTGTGAGTATAAAAAGTCCAGTAGCTTTAATTTTGACCAACAACTCAACATAAACATTTTTCTTGACTTTCCAACTCCGCGGAAGACTGGCAAGAGAAATTCGATTGAGGTTATAGATCTCGTGGTTCCATCACTGGAACAGCTGTTATTTCTCTCCTAAACCCGATAATCAAACACAGACACGGCCACCGCTTAGGCCTCGCATCCCAGACCAGGATTAACATAGTCTTTTATAGTCAAATGTAACAAGAACAGACGACTTCCCCATATTTGATTAGGCAATTAATGGATCAGATTTATTTAGTACAATAAGTCTTAACAATTTGGTTACATTTGGGATGACTAAAATATACCTGCTTAAGAAGGAAAGCGCAATGATGACGCACCACCATGATGCAATTTATTTTACCTCTGTGGAAAGCTATATGCTTATTAAGTCTTACAATTTATAGGCTCATAGGCCTAATTTTATCGACTATATCTTATGCAAAAATATAGGCGTTCTCGATGCAGGTAAACATCAACAAAAACCATAAGAAAATCTATCTCATTATCTCATTAGCGACAGCCAACCAAAGAGCAGTGACAAGAAATTATTATATTATTCCCCGCTGGGCCCGAATGGAAACGAGCAGTCTTTGAGAGTGGTCGCTCTAGTTTAGATTAATGGTTCCCAGCGCTTATTCTGCAGTGCGGGTGAAAGGGCCAGGATCACTAATGATTATAATATAATGTGTGGTGATAACCACTCCCTTTGAGATATTATCGCGCAGTGGGCAATGCTCAGGGGACGGGCTGCGGGGCTGAAAATCAGCAGATAGCTACTAAACAGGAGCAGATTTCTGCACTGACGGTCCAAGAGCATGCACGAGCGCAGTCCTGTCTGCTGCTGATATCAACAGCCAGGGGCTAAATTAATACATTGCCTTTTTATTTTTTGTGAGCCAAGAATGACTGTTTTTCTCTTTAAAAGACGAAAATGATGAACTTGGGGGAACATATTTATTTTTTCAGTGTAATGATGATTTAAGATGCGTTACTTCCATCTCAGTATTGTACAATAAACGAGGTTGGCTCCTTACAATCTCTAAAATAATCATAACTTTCATCATACGTTTGTTTTTGGTGGGCCTTTTCACAAATCAGACTGCTTTGTAGAACCGGTGCATCATAATGAATCTGACAGCCCCAAAGATGTTGAACTACGACCCAAACCCTCCTCAGTATAAAAATATAAAACATCTTCGAGGCGCTTAAAGTAATGCTTAAACGTTCCTCGGTTTAATAAAAAACGGTCACGGCTTTGATACGACATAAATATATACAGAATGATTCATATAGTAATGAATGAAAGTGACCCAGATAAACGCGTTTAATGTGAGAGCGCGAGATGTGGTTCGTCATTTTCTTCTTCTATACAGTAGAAAACGTATAAGATGCAAACAGAAGAGCATTACAGTGGCGGACTGTAAAATTAGCAATAATCGAAATGCATTATAGCCTGTAACATGGGTTCCTCAAATCTTACCCTGGAAGTCCGATGCACTGCAGAGGTTGGATCTAACCCTAAAAAACACACCTGAGCATGCTAATCGGTGTCTTAAGGATCATTATAAAACCCAGGTAGGTGAGTTTTATCAGGGTTGGAGCTAAACAGTGCAGTGCATCGGACCTCCAGGGTAAGATTTGAGGAACCGTGGCCTATAAAGTGCCGCTTTGCTTCTGATAATCTGTGGAATCAAGAACTAAACAACTAAAACCGTTACATTTAGATCTCTGGAGTGCTCGTTTATCTATAATAATAAACCACTTACGTGGTTTATTATTATATAAACGCAAAGAATAGGTCTACCTATAGCCTTTTAATTCACAAAAAAAATGTAAACGGTGCTAATCGATGTAATCCAAGTTCAAAAACAAAAAAACGGACACATCCCTTCTCATGGCAATCGACTGCCATGGATCAATGATAAAGCTGCCTGACTAACTTCTCCGAGAGTCTGCAGTGAACACAGGAAAAGGGGGGTGATCCTAAAGGACCACAGGAGACAAGGCCCCAGCAATCCCTCCTCATTCATCTTCATTGCCTTTGTGTGCACAAAAAGCAAGCCCTGCATAAGGTAAAGCCACCATCAAAGCCATGGCTTTATTTTATATCCTATAGATCAGGAGGGAGACAAAGCTTTATTTTCGCCAGGAGAGAGATATTTTACCTCCGCCGTACGGTTTTATGTTGGAGAGGTGTCAGACAGACGAAATGAATGGCTAATGCATAGGCAAAACGCACTCACCCCAGCATGCCTCACGTCAGCAGACGCTGTCGGGATTTAGGGCCAGTGAAAGCCGAGCGCGCGACTGAGCACGAGCATATAAATACGTGATGTTCTCGACTATTCCGGATGCGTGTGCCTACAGTGCCATTTTTAAATCTATACGACCAGTGCTAGTTATAGTAATATTTAAGGAGATTTATAAAGGGATTCCTCGCCATAATCCGAATCTCCTCACGGTTAGTCATTAGCTACTACCACAACAACGCTGGTTTTAAAGGAGCCTACTCTGCCTAATACAAACAGAAAATCGTGCTTTTGATACGCAAAAATAGACATGCATATATTGACGTTTGATAGTTCGCAGTTTTCGCGTACAAATGATCTGCATCTACCCCACTACCCCAATCCTTCCCACTGCGCATCATATGCTTGCCAAAATCCCCTTCTGTGTGTAAATAGTACAACAAATCAAATCCTATTGATATGCACTTTTCATAAGATCGGGCAGTATAAAACATATAAATATAACGTTGTAATTTATGGTTAAGACTTAAATATAAACAATGATCACACTTTTGAGTTTAGTTGAGGATGTTTGGTTTTATGGAGTTGTTAATAAATTGTCACATTGCTAATTATCTCATTTTGCACCAACCTCTTATCCTACTTGGGACCCTGTCCAAATTATGCAGCATATTCAGTTCGTTATATGGGCAACATTTTATTTTAATGGGACCGTATATTTCAGGGAGTGGGTTATATGCATCGGCTGTGGCTATCTCAGGCACGAACAGTGAACTTGTTTTGTATCGGCCATAATTTCTGTGTCCGCTTATTTATGTTCTGTCAGACTTTTTAGCAAATGGGGACCTTAAAAAAAGAAGAGCTTTCTGGATTTCTTGTACGTTCTACTCATCTTGGCTTTGATGCTGCATAAAGCAAACTAATTCCGTGCACTGATAAAGAAAATGATTGTTAGACGATTGGTCTCTCAAAACCAAGGCTTTCAAAACCATTCCCCTTTGAAAGGGGAAAAAGTTGAACTGAACTGCTCACACGAAGAAAAGAAATACTGCATGCTGCACCGAAAAGAAAATATTCTCATTTTCAGCAGACAACAAAAGCCAAGAAACTGGTTAGAATGCCGAATGCCAGACAAACCCATTTTTGCTGCGGGCCCTCCTGGTGTTCCAGGGCCATTAGTTGAATGAGGTGCTGCTCCACTGTACTCCAGCAGTTCCTCACTGTACGTTTGGTGAGATATCTTGGCTGCTTTACTCACAGACTACAGACTTTCATATTCCTCCTGCTGTGACTGGAGAGCTGAAACAGAGGGAGGGCATGCAAATAGTTTTCTCTGTACGGTGAGCTCAGATGAGACCGTTACCTTGTTTGGAGCAGTTTTTCCTCTTGTGTGTTTGTGCCTGAGTGGGCCATCAGGTAGGCATGGCAGGAGGCAGGGTTGTAGGAGCGGGAGTGATGGGTTGAAAAGGTGAAGAGGTCATGACCTCTGGGTGTTTTATGAGAGACTGAGACTGATTTGTCTTCAGCGGAGCATGCTGTTGGCATCTTCACACCCTTAAGTTGCTGGCTGGCAAGACAGGACGGGATAGGGGGGTTGCTGGCTGTAAATTAGCACACTGGCATAGTGACAGGCAGTCAGGGCCATGGGAATGGCACCCACCTTGACCTGTTTGTGGGTCTGCCGGGTCCAGATGGCAGGGACCGCTGGAGCAAACCTTAGTTTGAAAATACCATCTAAAAGAGCACACACCCTTAAGGCATTCTAATCACACTGTGTCTGAACAGACTGCAGTGTAACTGATATAGCTGTATCTAAATTTCATCTATACGTAACTTGATGAATAGGCTTTACATAAATTACATAGTCTACTGGGAAAAAAAAATACATATATACAAAATGAAGTATCATATAAAATCAAATATAATTATATTAAAATTATTTATGCAAAATGTCAATTATTTTACCAATATAAGATCAATCATAAAAACATAAAAAAATAGTACTGTCCTGAACAATATATTTTATGTAAAAGATGTTAAAATGTAGTCCAGAAGACAAAATAATGGCTTAATTCATAAAAAAGTACCCTGTTCAACACTTCATTTTTTGTATTATTTTTGTATTTTGTATTTTTTGTTCCTCAGTTGTTAAACTGCTGTTTTTCCCCAATAAATCCCAGATACTGTTTGAAATCCACTTTTTTTGAGATCCATATATATATATATGTACGTACTGTACACACACATTGTGTATATGTATTAAAAGTATTTAATGAATGCCCTAGTGCATAACAGGTTAAACACAAATTATATGCTACAAAAATCAAGAATAATTTAAGGCACATTCAAATATGAGAAAACTATATCGGCCAAGCTCAGCATTCCCCCATTTGACTCCTAGAGATCTATGTATTAGACATCAGAACCTTACAGTATATAGTGTCTTATTGACTGCTCTTGTGGTGTGAAAGATCCAGGCTCTTTAATATGTATTCCCTGCTTTCTCCTCAGGCTGTGGGTGGGAATTAATACTCAAATGCTGCTGGAAGCCAAGCCCCCTTACAAATCATGTAATTCCTGTTACTGGAAGACAAACATGGCCTAGATCTAATCAGGCCTGCAGGAATCCCCTATCAGAGCATCACAGGTTCAGCATCTCTCCCGCTTCCCGACCGGCCTCACGAAATGCCGATTAGGCCGACCAGCAAGTGTATGCATTAGACTGAACATAAATCTCACCTACATACTCCATTTCTAGATAACTATATATCTGTTAAAGATAGATAGACAGACGGTTGCAGAGCTTTAAGGGTGTTGCAACAAAAGGGAGAGGCTCTATGAATCAAGCTCTGTCCAACACATTGGGACACAAATCAATTGTGGTTACCTTTTAGTGCAGCATATGAATTACGCGCATAAAAATACATATGTTTCTGAATGAATTGTCCTTGTTTAATCAACTATAACTCAGTATATTTAATATGCTGTTGATCTTGAATATATTTTGTTTATCTTCCTATATCCAAGGACTACATTTGAACCTTAAAATTATATTTAAAATATACTGGATTTTTTTCTTTGTTGTCTTCACTATAAAAGTAGTGATACCTAGACTACCAAGAATCCTGTTGCAGTTAAGCAGGAATGTATTGGAAGAAAATAAATGTAAAAAGTAATGAATGTTGTGTAATGAAGCACGGTCATTACTATATTGATTATTATATGCCTTTCTGCTTTTAAAACAAATGTATTAATTAAATAATTATTTATTTTTATTTTGTATTAGTGTTTCCTAGACCAGCTGGAACCCTGTTGCAGTTGGACAGACTTTTAGAGGAGGAAAAAAATTATATTGATAACATGTTGTTTTAATTGTTCTGCACAGTAGTGTTTCAGATGAAGTGTCTAGAAATAATAAGAAAAGAACAGGAATCCAATTGGATAAGAATTAATGTGTAATTAAATAATGATTAATTATGCTTATTACATAACTTTAAAAAAATTAAATTAATTTTGATTAAAAATACATTTATAGTTTTAATTATTTTATTTCAGTATTATTTATTAAATAAAATGAACTTTTACATTTCTATATGTTTTCAATTTGATGTTTAATCTGATTTGAAGAACTTGTAGCTGTCCTATGTTAGGAAGCACTTTAATGTTGAACTCTCGTCCATGCACAGGAACAGATTGAGGATTGGGTGTGGCTTTCTGTGCTGTCAGAGATTCCAGACCTGGGAAAGAACATCAAGATACACACTGAAAGATTGATTGATTGATTGCCAACAGAATGCCCTGGAACTACCTTTAGCACAAGATAATGTAATTGAGCTAGCTTCACTGCGATGAGAGAGCCAGACAAATACCACTCTGCTGTAGCATCGCACAGACAAAAGCCTGCTTGATAGGATATTTCTTTTCATTGGTCATGTTCACAATGGGATGAAGTGGTCTTCCAGAGTCCCACAGGTGTGCTGTATGGTCCTGTCTGTTTGTCAGCCTAGAGAGAAGTCCCATGCTATTCACCTGAGCCCAATCCTCTGTGTAAAAGCTGATTGTGGCGGTGTTATCGACTTCTTCTTGTAATTCTCTGCTGAAAAAAAAAGGGAAGTGGAAAGTTTTATCTCTGTGCGGCAGCAGTGGGGAGGGGTGAGAGTTCACTCTCTGTAAGCTTGAGACACTGAAAATATTAACGCCGGGACAGCTTTGCACATACAGAAAAGCCCCCGTAGACCTTCAGTGCTCTGAGTAAGAAACGGAGAGAAGAATTAACACAGCACAAAAAAACATGTGAGCACCAATCTGATATTGTACAGTGTTTCCAAGATTTTCCCGTTTAAACGGCTTATGCACTTCTCCTTGGATCTTCCATGGATCAGCAACAGAAATGGATTTGACTGTAAATAAACAGTGTGAGCGGATTGACTTGCATGGTTTTAATGATTACCAGAGAGCTGGTGAAATATTACGGTAGATTTGAACAATGTAAAGAGAGAAAATTATATGTGGATTTATGGTGCTGTGCACAGATGCTGTTACAGAGCAAAACCGCTGAAATGGTGCATCCACATGCATTCAAGTTTCAATTTTAAAGTACTTGGCTATGCAAATTTCAATAAATATAACATTTGTCACAAATAATTGATTTTAGTGTTTTTTTTCCCCCCTGTGTGTTTTGAAATCTCACTCATAATTTTCAAATGGAATTTTTAGTTTACATATGCGCACACACAAACAAATCTTTTTATTTATTTATTATTATTTATTGATTTATGTTGAAAACCTTTTTTTTTGTACATTATAAAAAATGTGCACAAAAATGGCATTAAAGACTCGTTCACTCTAAGAATGATAATGATAAATATATAGTAAAAAATAAAGTAACATCAGAATCCTTTAAACATTTAAAGCTGCAAATGACTGCAGCATGTACTTATAATAAACTAAAAAAAAAAAAAAAATGTTTGTGCAGTTTTATGGATGTCAGTATAGTCCTAGTTATACAGCAGTTGTCTTTAAAGTTACTGTTCTTGGTGTGAACAGCCCTTTATACAATAAAATGAATTTCTATGAATTCCAATAGAAAATGAGATATATCAATCCACACTAGACACAGACTCCTGTGCACTGCCAGTAGAACAGAGAATTTAATGGGAAAGGTCATGAGGACAGTGTAAGGCCATGGTGAACACTGATAAGCTGTTTTGTTTGCATGTGTATACGTTAAATATTACAGTGGGACATTTTCCTCTCTTGTCTTTTGATTCTTCCTTTGGTTTTTTTTGCATGTTTTCCTACAAGACACACCCCCTGATCCCCCCACTCTTGATGCCCTTCCACTCTTTGTGCTCCTCTTCAAATACAGCACATCCCCAAAATAAGAAACAGCAAATCCGCTCCCTCTTAGCCGCAGACGTGTTTACCATCCCATAATACTGCTCCCAGATTTGTTCAGCCCTTTGGATTGCCTTTTCTGCTCATATTTCCCCTCCGCTCTTATCACCGAACAAAGCGGCTTCTTCCCCCATCGCAAAGCTCAGAAACCCCCGATTGTTACAATGGTAAGTATCGAAGGCGTTCTCCATTTCCACTGTAAAACCTGGAGACTAATGCAACGCAACCACACCGCGCTGGGGGAGATTGCTGTCAACACTCTCCAAAAACTGCAAACTCAGATTAGAGTCTGCTCTCGATGTCGATTTCAAAAGGCTTGCGTGCTTATTCAAGCCCAATGTGAAATAATCTGCATCTATTCAGATATAGAGAGGGTGTATGGAAGTTATTGATGTCAACTTTGCATGCTTATTGCTACCTTGGTTCTGCTGCTGGTATAATTGAACTGAAAAGAGGCATGAAAAATGGCTTCCCTTGAGTCTTAATACCCAGGTAAAGAATTCAGTGTTTGGTTTGGAAAAATATGTAATTTTCTAAAGTAAATGGTATAGCTGGTTAAAAGAGCCCAGTCTGGAATACCCACGGCACATTTATTTTGCCATAAAAGATTTTTCTTTTTTGTAGAAGAGGTGGGATATTTTGATAATACACAGCTACATTACTGCTGCTCTGTATTATGTTCATTTGGCTATTGCTGCCTGTTTACACCGCATTAAAATCCTAATGTATTTCACTCGCTATTTTCGATTTTGTTGAATCAATAGCTGTTTAAAACAGCCTCTTTTTACACGCACAAAATATGTATTATATTAACAAAAGGTCCCGATTTTGAATTATCATCTTATATATACCAGTGGATGGGTTCCGTCAATGAGAGTTCAGACAGTTGATAAAAAACATCACGATAATACAAAAGTAATCGACATGACTCCAGTCCATGAGCATTTGTAATGTAATTACAAAAATTCTGACAAAAATATGAGTCTTCTATCTAAAATAAAAATATTACAGTGAAAATGTCATCTCATCTGAATCAGGAGAGAAATACGCATAGATCAAGCACTGCATAAGAGAAAACACAAGTATGGTCAGTAAGTAAAGTTAGAGGACAATGGGGGATGGGCTTTTTTTAAATTGGGGGTTATTGTGGACTTGGCCAGGGTGTATTTTGGCCAGAAGCAAAGGTTTAAAGCTAAAATGCTTTAATAATGGATTTATTTCTTACAAACACACAGCTTTTCATTTCACAAGACATTAATTGATGGATTTTTTTATGGTTTTATCACTTATTCTGACGGCACCCATTCACTGCAGAGGATTCAAGTTTCTCTAAATCTCTTTCAGCTTATTTACATCATGGCTGGCCTGATGGTTCATTTTCATAAAATGTTTAATTTTTGGGTGAACTATTCTAATAACAGTATTATAACCCTCCCTCGCAGGACATGCTTATAAATACAGTCTAATGCTTAGAGGTGTCAGATGGCTAAGCTTGAAATCCTGGCCATAGACCTGCCAAATTGCCCAACAGAGCTTGTATATGTGTGTGTTCAATAGAGTTTGTGTGTGTGTGTGTGTGTGTGATGAGATACTCACACACACAGCTCAGGTTAAACTGCATGGGAATCGCGCAGACTACACACTGTTTGTTTTGGACTCAATAGCATCTCATTTACACGTGTTAATTGCAGCTAATTGGTTCTAATTGGTTGAACAGAAAACCCTCTGGGACCATTCATACCTTTAATTTGAGGTAAATATCATTAATTAACATATGTTAATTGGAGCCAATTAACATTGATTAAGAGATGCCAGCCACGAGAAAAAGTACAACTATCAAAATTCAATCAAGTCGGATACGTGCTTCAGGATGAGACGCCGCTCAGACGAAACGGCATCTGGACCAGTGCTGTTTGGGTGGCTTTGGGTGACGAATGGGGATGCTCAGACTGGCACGGATGCGTGTTGTCTAGTGCCGCCCCTGCGCCGTGACACACCTGTGCAGGAAGTGCTCCCATGGACAGAGGGCATCTGTAGGCCCATGAGGGGCCAGCGTGTGCTGCACCGCCGGAGCGCAAGAGATTATAGGAGCTGCTGCTGAGTCCGGCAGATAGGGAGGGGACAGAGACTGGGAGAGCGAGAGAGAGAGAAAAAGAGAGGTGGAGCTGTGAGCCACTATATGTATGGAAAATGAGAGTTGGAATAAATACAAGATGTTGAGAGAGAAGAAATAAGGAGAAAGTATATCCTGAAGTGATAGGAAAAGTATTTTTGGAAAGCCTAGAACAAAGGCTGAACTATGAGAGAGTAATGAGCAGTGATACTCATGTATCAGACATTCAGACATGTGCAACCCTGCAAATAGTCAGGTCAAATCACCTTTATTTATATAGTGAATTATACACTATTGTCACAATTTGGTGCAGACAAGGAGGGATGGATCCATTCCCAGTGTTATATTTATTAAAGGGACAGTTCACCCAAAATGAAACTCTGTCATTATTTACTCCTAATCCTTAAATTGTACCAAACCTAAACGAGTTTCCTTTAACTGTTGAACACAAAAAAAAGATATTGTGAAAAGAGGTTTTAGTTGACACAGATACAGTTGACGGTATCCATTGACTTCTATAGTATGAATAAAAATATTATTGGAGTCAATAGTTACTATTAACTGTTTGGTTTCCAACATTCTTTAAAATGTATTTTGTGTTTATCCTCCACTTCTTTTAAACCAGTATGAGTTTCTTTCAGCTGCTGAATACAAAATAAGATGTTTTGAAAAATGTTGTTGGCCAAAGAATTGACGGTAGCCATTGACTTCTATAGTATGGAGAAAACTACAGTCGAATTCAATGGCTAGTGTCAATTGTTTGGTTACACATATTCTTCAAAACGTCTTCTTTTGTGAAGGAGACAAAGTAGACTAACTGACTAACTTTTTTTTAAAAGTGAAAATGGCACAGGAAAACAGCTTTACAAACTTTAAATGGATGGAAACGGACAAATAACACTAAAATACAGGGCTATACAGACTAAATGACGAACTAAACAAGGAACAGATGAACATCATAAATAACCAAGGAAACAAATTAACAGAAAGGATTAACAGGAAGAGAAAAAAAATTGTCGTGAATGCAATGAAACACAAAAAAAACGAAATACCTGTGACATGTAGCTTCAGAGTTATAAACAAGAAAGTAACAGAATCACCTTCAAATATTGGACTAATTCATCAATCCGGTCCCTATTAAGCTCAAGTCAGTTTAGTGTTGAGTCAGTTCAGATCAAGTATCCAAACGATGCCTGAAGTAGCTTATTCTGGTGCTTTTAGACTGAATGTTTGAGTTAATATGGACATATGGACAGGCAGACTGTTGGAGGGTTTTAATACGTCAGTGATTTGGCTGGCAAGGGCAGGTGATTCCCAGTCGGGCGAGAGATCGAGCGAGAAGAGGCGCTTGTCCTGCTGGGCTGGTAACCTGTGTCAGAGACCTGGAGTCCTGAGCTGACATTGACACAAACACATGAAAACAGGCACCTGGCAGGTGTCTGGGCACACACTGGCATCAGCAACACTCTCCATTCCTTTCTCCTTCAGTGTCTAAAGTGTAGGGCACATGACAAACAAAGCGATGCACAGTGTCATCTTCTGAATAACTTTGCCTTTTGACGAGCACACTTGCCTGAAGAAGACAGAGAGATGCACAGACAGACAGCAACGCGGTGTACATGCTCACACAGCGGCACGTGCGCTTGCAGCCTTGAGCGCTGAGGGATGGTGGCAGAGGCTGACGGTGCCCAGTAGGGAAAGGTGTGAATGTGTGTCAGATGGTACAGCGGGCAGGCTGGCATCGAACAGGGTAGTAAGGCTGGCACAGCTATAGCGGTCCACTCAGGCAAGGAGAGCTGGGGCTTAGCCCGGCCCACGCGCTGTGCCACCCAGGTAACACCAAGACAGCCAGCCAGCCACCCACCTGCCCCCTCAGCCTCCCTGCATGCCCTGGGGCAGCATCTTACATACCAGCCTGCCTGAATCACTGAGCCTGCTAATCATCTTAGCCCCAGACACACACATAGCCTTCTGTGTGGAACTAGCCTGTGTGGAACTAGCTGTGCCTGTAATGGGAAATAATGCGCTAATCCACCCTTGACCCATATATAGTCAATATACATACATAGTCAATATAGTCAATATAGTCATTTATATACATATATAAATGTATATATATGCAAATATTATATGTTATAAATACTAAATGTATAAAAACATATATACATACATACAAAAACACACACACATTTAGTATTAATAACATATTTAGAATATTTATATATATATATATATATATATATATATATATATATGATTTTAACACATTATATATATAAATTTTAAACGCAAATACATTTATAAATATTTATTTATTGTAGTGCTGTCAAGTGATTAATCACAAAAGAAATACATTTTTGTTTCATAATATATGTGTGCATACTGTATAGATTTCATATGTATGTATAAATATGAACATATGCATGTATGTATTTAAGAAAAATGTATAAATATAAATATGTAAATGTATATACAAGTAAACATTTCAAAATATATACTGTATATATGTGTATGTATATGTGCATAATAAATATACACATCACACACACACACACACACACACATATTATGTAAACTTTAACGTTTGTTTTGGATGCGATTAAACGATTGACAGTATTAATTTAATTATTTATTCCTTTAGACAACATTTATCTTTTTCTTAGGGCTGTCAATATGAAAACACAAAATTTTAATGCAAAAAAAAAATTAAGTTGAAACCATCTAAAATGAATAGCTGGCACTAAGGGAAAAAATGAATGAGTAGCTGGCAAAAAAAAATTGAGAAAATATAAACCTTACAAAAAAATTAAATACCGGCTAATACATGCATTCATACACACAGACATACTGTATTTAAATATTTTTTTATGAATATGAAGTGATACAAAAGGTATAACGGCTGCAGTTCTGTTATCACTAGAATATCAAATGCACAAAAAAGGCTCTCAGCCAATCAGAACTGTTACATAAATATAGCTTATACGTAGATGTTTTATGGTAGAAGTGTAAGCTTAATGTGTGTGTGTGCAGGCAATGTTCTTCCTACAGAGTTGAACCAGTGTTCTGTGCTCCCTTCACTGCTGACTGTAAAGACAACTGCTGAGGTCTAATAAATCTATCAAAAGCTGTCCGCCTGTCATCTCAGCCCTGCTTTTACTTTAAAGGCTGGACAGGAGGGCAGAAGTCCCAAAACAAAGGCTCAGGGAGACAGAGGGGGTGGTAGGGACGTGAGGGGGTGCAAACCCTCCTGTAGTCACACATCATGAATATTTAAAAGAACTTGTTGGAGTGAGCAGAAAATGCTAGGGTGGGTAAGCTTAGGGATTGTGTCTGCTTGCGTTCGGCGTCGGTGCTGCGTTCAGTGCAGCCTTGTTCGGAGTGTGCAGCGGGGTTTGTTTGCGAGATTGGGGTTGGGTGGGCAGCATCAAAGGATCACCAAGGGACAGCAATTCCCATGGCAACAGTTCGTCAGGTAGGGGGCTAGGGGTTCAGCTGCCCCTGCAGGTCCCTCGAGATGGAGAGAGAGAGAAACGGAGAGAGCGAGGAGAGCGGGAAGCATTTTGTCTCAGCACACTTGACAAAACAAAGACAACTCACTCCTCTGGTTTCATGCCACATTTTTTATTCATAAACAAGCTGCTGGCTGTAAAGACATGATAAAGCGGCGCGGGGCCTCTGCTGAGATGGCCACCCATTTGAATGCAAAGCCTCAGCTGCACAAAATCCTCCCGAGCCCCATTATTCTCTAGATTTCGCCGCTATTTTCGTCTGCCGCTAAGCTGGCCATGGATCGAGACTGGAGATATGTCATCAAAATGGTCTCATTCAGCTACTGATGGTCATTAACATAAAAATTAAAGAATTATAAAACAAGCTTGAATGAATGAGGGATGAATAAAATGAATAAAAATCTCCACCCGCCTTGACTCCAATCATTTTCGCCTTCTTTCTCATCCCACAAAGTGGGGGATTGTTGCATTCTTCCATTATTGGATTAATTGCCTTTATTTGCTGTAAACGAGTTTACTGCTAACATGGGCAGACAGTTGGAGAGGCAGTGGATTGTGTGTGGCACTTGACACTAATATTTTCAGATTTCAAGGTTAAGATTTCTAAAGTGAATTGAACAAATGATCACATAAATAAAATTGAAATAGTAATAAATTAATTAAATAATTGTTTACCTAAATTGTGTTTCACTGGTTGGCTAAAAGGGTATTCCTGAATTAATCATTATATTGGTTGAGACAGTTATCCTGGTTGGGAACAAGAATGAATGTTCTGATAGCACAACAGAGTCAAAGTATTACACTTTCACTCTCCAAAATATTTGCTTACAGTTGTCTGTGCATAAGATGGAGCAGGAACATAAAAAAGAGACATTGAAAAAATAACTTAATCCAGAAATAGATTGAAAATTGATTTGTCTGTCCTGCATGCAGCATAATTTTAAACAGGTCACACAAACTTCACCATTGATTATATATACAAGTATATATATATATATATATATATATATATATATATTTTTTTTTTTTTTTTTTTCAGTATATATATATATATATATATATAGGTCATTTAAAAATGAATTATGATATGATATGATAATAACAGACATACAAATAATATTAAACTAAATTGCTGGAGCAAAAATAAAATGAACTCCTCATATATTTTTATTTTAGTTTCATATTGTCAGTGCACACGGTGTAAAACATCCTTGCTCCTGATTTTCTCCTCCCTTCCCAGCATCACACTTATGATTTATTTAGTCTGTTGTTTGTGTCAGAGTGTCGTCTTGTTTTGCCTCTATTTGAAAGGTGTTTATTTTGTCAATGACTTGAGTGTTTGCCCAGCTGGCGCCGGCATGCCAAGGTTGTGCCAGCACAGTGCCTGGGGTACAGGCTTTAGGGTTTGGGTGGGGGGGCTGGTGAGGGGATGTGGCGGAACCGGAGGGTGGAGGCAGAGGGTGTTCAGGGTGACGTGGCAGCGTGCCTGATCCTCCATGTCCCCCGTCCAGCAGAGTGTGGGCTTGCAGACCTGTGAGAGCCTATCAATGCCAGTCCAAACGCCGGCAAAGAAGAGAGGCTTAGCTGTAATCCGTATTGACTGCCTTGTGCTTTGTCTGCCAATTTATATCATGGATTTGTCCCACTCAATGATGTGCTTCTGTCAAGTTCTCCCACATTAATCCATAACATTATTAGTTTTCAGTACAGCCCTAATTATTCCAGCTCTGACCTAAATGGTAACGGAATGAATGAAAAGAATTCAAACAAACAAACAAACAAACATTTATAGCCAAACATGACGTGGTAACAATGGGGTTAATTCTATAGACGTAATTGTCAAATCATTCGTTTTGTCTTCGCAAAACAAGTGTGAAATGAAACATCAGACACACAGGGCTGCAGTACGCAGGGAAAAGGAGATCCTATTCAACTTAGGACGGCACTGGCAGAGGAATGCCTGGCACCCTGCTGCTAAATCTGTAGATTACAGTGAACTTCCCTCTGGCGGTGCACTGGGAGTCTACCTGAGCCAGAACCTGAGGGGAGACAAGCAGGGACTAATTTAAGGATGCGACGCAGCTCCAGGAAGACTTTATCAGCCCAGTTTGTCAGGACAGGACAGGGGGCTTAGCCCCAGCCCAGCGTGAGTGCACTTTCTCAGTGTAGTAATACCTCTCAAAGGCACCCGTGTCATGACTTTAGGCAGTTCTGCAAGCCCAAAGAAAATTTTGAGGTGAACAGACTTAGCACTCCTTTAAGACATGTAGAGTACCCCAAAAATCTGTAATTTTTATGATTAAATCACCCTTGGTTTTTTTGCAAACCTGTCAGACTGAAAAGAAGATAGGATACTGACACTGTTTTACTGATACTGATACAAGACAACACTACATGGACCCTACTTGCTTACATTGTATGGACAAAAAAAAACAAAAAAAACGTATATTAATATGTTTATAATATATATATATATATATATATATATATATATATATATATATATAAAACACACAGAATAAAGAAAGTCTTA
>JAUYWG010000380.1:0-16244 GCA_034779775.1 Enteromius afrohamiltoni | reverse complement strand
TGTTTTTATATATATTTTTATATAATTGTTATTATCCAAAGTAATGTACCAAATATTTTTCAAATGTCACATTTACAGCAGAATTCGAGTTAATTAAACAGGATGTTTATTTATATAAAAATGCAGATGTTTGAAACTTTAATTATGCTAAATCAGCAAATGACAAAACAACCTCCTTTCTTTCTTAGACATGCTCCAGAGGAAAGATGAGCAGATCTTATCGCTCCTGCTGGAGAAGATGAAGCTTTTCCGTGAAATGTGCGGTTCGTCCGACGACGCGGCTTCGGTGGTCAAAATGCTCTTCAGGGCCAACAACGAGGATGTCCCCAAGGGGGAACCCATCATGATGGACGCACTCAAAGAGGGTAAGAAATGCCACCAGCGTCTTCAGCTGCTCTCCACCTGTTGTCTGGGAGCTGATGTGTTATTTATGAGTTATTTGTGTTTGGTGGCAGCTGTGGCAACATCTCATTTCCAGCTGTAATGTTCTTCCAGGGCTAGTAACTCACTTAATGTAATGCGGTTAGTGATGTGTGTGTGTGTGTGTGTGTGTGTGTGTGTGGCAGTGGAGATGTTGCAGGCACTGGTGAACAGCAGTCTGGGAGGGGCGGTGGGACAGCAGGTGGCCTGCGCTCCGGGGAACATGGGACCTGTGTGTCTGCCACGGAGAGCCGAGACCTTCGGAGGCTTTGACAGCCACCAGATGAACATCTGCAAACGTGAGACTTTTCATGCACTATACAGACAGTATCTCTGATGGTTGCAAACCAACTTTATGTACCTCTCTTAAGCTTTTTTCTTTGTTTCATTCAAAGACTTCTGTTTGTAAAGCACAATTACTGATTCAAGCCTGCTCATAGTCAGTGTGTGTGTGTGTGTGTGTGTAGATGGTGACAAAGAGGAAGCTGAAGATCTTCGGAGGACAGAATCTGACAGTGTACTGAAGAAGGTAGGACGTCCAAACTGACACAGTATTACCAAATCAGTATTGAAATTTTTGTTAGTTGTTCTGAATGTATAAATGTAATAATTTTGTTATGAGTAGTTGTAATCATTCATTAACAAAAGTGACAATGAAAAGACTGAAAATATTATATATATATATAGACTTATTTTGAATGAATGTTCTTTTGACGTTCCTGTTCATGAAATAATCCAAAAATAATAATTTAATTATACTGTATTCTGTTATGTAAATATATATATATATATATAAGACTGTATTTAACCTCAAAAATGGAAGTGCCAAATTATCTTATTATAATGCTTTTTGAAGGATCAGGTGAATTATGAAGACTGGAGAAAAAACTCATAGAAACAATTAGCATTTTACAATGTATTATTTATAATAATAATAATTTAATATATCATATATATATATATGTGTGTGTGTGTGTGTTTATACAGTATTTCATGTTGCTGTTATTACCGTATTTTTGGATTGAATAAATTAATGTTCAGCAAAAAAAAGATTTTGGATCATAGAAACAATTTTACATTTTTTATATAATATATATATTAATAATAAATGTAATAATATAATTTTATAAATATATACATATGAAAAATATATATATATATATATTGTGTGTGTGTGTTTATATAATATTTCATATTGCTGTTATTACTGCATCTTTTGTATTTTTAAGTTTTATGCAGCTGATTTGAAATGAATTGTTTTACACATTCAGTCACAATTTGATTTTCCAGTGTAGGCATATATTTATTTAAATATTTTAAAACAACATTATAAAGCAATTAATTCCAGTAAACAGACCCAGACACTGGGTCACACTGCCTCCCTGGTGTCATGTAGTGTTTACTACACACACACACACACACACACACACATGTGCTGTTATATAATCCTCAGGTTTTGTAGCTAATAGGAGTCATTAGTGCAGTGAGGGCTCAGTGGAGGGTGGAAAATGAATAAGTGTCCATTAAGAATGCCCAGCATCGGCTGACTCGGTAATGTGTGTAATGAGCAGCGGTGTGCTGGGCTCAGTCCTGATGCTGGGCTGATTAAACACTCTCAGCTGGGCTCAGTAAAGCTGCAGTCTCTGCTTGTCTGCTCCACAGGGAGGAAACGCCAACCTGCTGCTCCTGCTGAAGAAAAACAGCGAGGTAAGGCAAGAAAGCATGCGTCTTTTAAAGTTCAGGGTGTTATCCTTCAGCGCTCCTCGAGGCTTGCGTAACATGTACCTGGTGCAAGACAACTGCGATAGCCGTTCAGTAAAGCAGCTTGAACATTATTTGATGAAGTGTGAGATATAATCAGTTGTATTTATCTTTTTTTTGATGAGAATATACATTTTTTGAGATGGAGACAAATGACCATCTTTCTTGCTTGTGTTTCCTGACAGCAGATCCTGAGTAGTGTCACTCACCTTCATGACCTCTTGAGCTCACTTCAGGTGTGTATTTCACAGTCCATATTATACTGTATCTGCTGATGTGCCAAACAACAAAATAATAACACAAATAACTAAATGTAAAAGAATTTATCTGAACTGACGTTAAAATTAAGACATGCTAAAAAATATACAAATTAAATAAAAAAAAAAAGGTAAAAACCAATAGTGAAATATTATTACAATTTACAATAACCATTTTATATTTTAATATAATTTAAAACATAATATATTGCTGTGATGCAAGGCTGAATTTTCAGCATCATGTCTCCTGTCTTCAGTGTCATATGATGCTTTAGAATTAATTCTGATATGCTGATTTGCTGATGAAGAAACATTCTCAATAATAGTTTTTTATTCTGATCATATTAATAACTCTAAATATGTATTAGAGTTAACAGCTAACACAACATTTTGCCACTTATGCTATACATGTATACACACAAAGTTTATATATGTGTTTTGTTTACAGGCCGTAGTGCTGCAGCAGGACACTTTTATCGAGGACCAGCGGCAGGCCCTGAGCGAGCGCACCCCGTCCCGCTCCTCCTCTCGCCCCTCTTCTCGCCCCTCCTCACTGGTGGAGCAGGAGAAACAGCGCAGCTTGGAGCGGCACCGACAGGAGGCCGCCGCTCTGCAGCGCCAGCAGGCTGCCCACGCCGAAGAGAAGCGGCGCAAGGAAAAGGAGTGGGATTTGAAGGAGCAGGAGCTGATGGATCGCGAGGTGCTGCTGCACGTGAAGGAGGAGGACGCATGCCGGAGGAACAAGGAGCTGGAGGAGGCTCAGCAGGAGCTGCAGGGGAGGAAAGAGGACTATCAGAAGGATCTGGAGAGACTGCGAGACGCTCAGAGGAGGCTGGAGAGGGAGAGGGAGCAGCTGCAGAGGGAGGTGGAGAGAGTGGATCACCTCCGTGATGTGGAGGTGAGTCTTCATCTGCACAGAGAAGAAGGTCTCTATACTATCTGTGTATAACTTATTACTGTAACTCATTCACGATATTAATTTGCTCCAAATAGAGCACCGGAGGCCATCATCTTTCTTTAAGCAGAATTTTATTGAGAAATCTTTTTTCTTTGGCACCGAGAGCATTCAAACACTTTAGAAATAGCTTGAGACAGGCACATTTATCACATGACTGTATGACGGAATGAAATTGCCTAAATTAAGTAATGTTTAGTGTTAAAATGAACCATTGACCTTCTGAAATAGCATCTTGTGCATTCTAGAAAATATAATATGACAAATTACACATGCAGAATACATTGGCACTGTATCAATTATTGGACAAGATTAGAGTATTTTTTAGTTTTTCATACCATGCATATTATACTGTCTAATAAAATGACTATATATACATTTGTTTTAAAATACAGTAAAATTGTGAAAAAATTACTTTAAATTAAAATATTTCAGTTTTAATGTTTAAAAATGTAATTTATTCCTGAGATGCATTCCTGCCTTTCAAGTGTCATTAATTAATGCAGTCTTCAGAGTCCCATGATCCCTAAAAGATGATTCTTTTTTCTTATAAAAAATAAATAATAGCATAAATTTGACACATTTTTGTGAAAATGTGAGTGTCTTTACTGTCACTTTATTGCCTTGATTAAATAATGAATTCATTCTACAAAAAAAAAAAAAAACTTACTGCCCCTATTGTATATAATATTATTTTACATTTATTTAACCAAAATAGTATAGAATTTGAATACTGGCCATTTATATATATATATATTTCATTATTTATCCATTCGTCAAATAATAATTTTGAATAGTCATGTATAATACAATTAACGACAAGTTCAAGCTTCCATAATATGAGTGCGTTTTGCACCTTAACATAACCCTTTTTATTTTTCTTATAATTTGATCCACAGGCTCGGCTTCATCGCACACCCTCCAGCACCTCAGAGGACTCCCTGAAGCTCCAGAGCAGCAGCTCCATCGAGCGAGAGATCTGGGAGGGTGAGCTATCGTCCAGCCCCAGGAAGAACTCTCTGTCCAGGATGGACTCCAAACAGAAGGGCCGCAGCCTATTCTCCCTGGGTGGCAAAACTCAGAGTTTAGAAGGACAAAACCAGATCCCCACGCGTCTGCTTCAGCTGGCTTCTTCAAAGGAGAAGAAGGACAAAAAGAAGAAGAAGAGCAAGAGCCAGCCTCCTCAGGATGCAGGTGAGCACAGTGATCTCACACACAAACACACACACACACACTAATTCAATAGAGATAATGATAAAGAATTGATTCAATTAGCCTGCAAACCACAACCACCGTGTCCGTTCTGACTGGAATTGGTAACAAGTTCTCTGTCGCAGAACATCACACATTTCCAGAAGGAAGAGGGTTTGCTTGTAAGGGGCTAATAGGATTTCTCATCTGAGTCGTGTATTATGTATTCGTCTCAGGCGTTTATTGCACTGAGAAAGATGTCTGTATTCACTGTGGCTCAGTGTAGATGAATGTTCTCCTCAAATCTTGTTGTTCTTTGTCTCCAGCATCACATCTGCTGCCCCTCGCGGAGCCTTCAATGGACGGAGAGATCTTCTTCTGCTGATTTACCCATCATCCCTTCTGTCCACATCATTCTCTCTCATGGACTCTCTATCAAATCATGTAGGAAGTCACCCAAAGTGCCCTCTTCACATTTTGGAAATCTTTCTACAATATAATAAATCTCACAAAACACATCCAGGTTGCATTACACCCCAAAACCAAACAAAAAATGATTTTTTTTTTCTTTTTTTAACCCAAATCAATATAATCAGACTTGTCCAAGTCACACAACACCCCAAAATCAAAAGAAAAATATGTTGCCTATCCCAAATCAATACTATTCTAGAATTTTATATTTGGTGTCCTTACTTTAATATCAATTTATTCCCCAAATTCTCATTACCATAATGTATAAATAGTAGTAATATATTATTTCAATTAAAAAATATATATATATTACAGTAAATGTTTTTCTGCTTTTAAATATTGTTTTATTACAGTAGTTTTAGCTGTAATAAAGTTTTCTCCATCACAGTGATGAGAAGCACCATTTAAAATAATTAGTAATTATTACTCAAAAAAAAAAAAAAAGTAGAATTTTTCCTGACAACATATCGCTACCCAATATAATATTAAATTTCCAGTTGCTTTCGACTGTTTATAAGAAGAGTCCCATCTTTGAATATTGTTAAAAATACATTGTACCGTATGTATATTTAAATTACTGCACTCATTTACAAACGAACTGTGTTACCAAAAGCTTTCAAAACCCAAAACTGGGGATTGTTGCTTCCCCTATTGGACAAGTTTTTTGGGCCGAAAAATCATTTCGGCTTATTGCGCGCAAGAATGACAATTTAAAATTTAATCACGGTTTTAACATTTAAACGGATTCGGGGAGAGCACTGGTCTTCCGTTTTCCTCATGTTATCTATTTTAGCTTCTCGAAGGAATCCCGTCTTTGAAATGCCACAGAGCACTTTAACACCATTCACACGTTACCCTTGACCCGAAAACGACAATCAATTTTTCATTAGCATTCCAAAGATAAAGCCCTAAGGACGGTTTTGGGGGGCCATTGTATAACATACAATTCTCTAATCCTTCTGCGTTGAATTCTTCATGACTTTAGCAGGACGGATAAGCTGTAAATACTGTATGAACTGTAGACCCCTGGGGGATATTTAAAGCAACCTGCTGGACAGGTAAAAAAGATGAACATCCACCTCACCTATGCATCCACCCTTATGGATCAAAAGCCCCACATCATCTCTAAATATCAATAATAATACAATTAACACAGTTTTTGCACTCAAAGTGTCCACCTATTTCAATATTCACTTTGCAATCCTACAGGATTTTGTTCAGCTAGATGTTCTGTTGGCCTGGTTTTGTTAGAGGAGTCATTTATTGTTGAATGAGAATTTGAAATTCCATTTTGCAAAGCAGTACATGCTCTTAAAAGTCCCGTTTGTACAGGTTTGCGTTGCAGTTTTCACCTGCGCTGACTTGATTCCGCCACGAGGGGGCAGCAGAGAAGTGTTTTATAATTGAAAGATTATACATAACCTCTCAGTAATGATGTCAGAGGAGA
Source organism: Enteromius afrohamiltoni (assembly GCA_034779775.1). Taxonomy (NCBI): domain Eukaryota; kingdom Metazoa; phylum Chordata; class Actinopteri; order Cypriniformes; family Cyprinidae; genus Enteromius; species Enteromius afrohamiltoni. The sequence continues at coordinate 9,742 of JAUYWG010000380.1, read as the reverse complement.
CACAGTGACGCAGTGCAGGAATTGTGATTTCTTCACATCCAGCTGTGCCTGTGGCTTTACAGAACTGTCAGCGACGCTCGTCCTCAGGAACAAACAGGGGAAACTCCATATTGTTGCCGGCTCTCATGTATAAATGTAAACTTAAGTTGCTTAGCCTTAAAGAAATGATGGTGTGCACTAAAGTATAACCCAGCATTTTCTCAGGATTATAGGTTCGTTTTTTCATATTTGTTTTGAACGTAAGGTTTCATTTGTACATTAAGGTACATGCATTGTCTTGCTTAAAGGAAGACTTAATATTATGTAAATATTTTGTGTAACATGTTTAAATGTAAAATTTTGAAAATGTTTGTGATTAATTTTGTAAAATGTGTTTTGTGAGACATAATACTTTATTTATCAGTGATCCCCTTGTGTAAGAAGACAATATTTCCTTACATTAAAAGCTGTTGCAATTTTTTTTTTTTTGCTTTGTGTTGTTTTTTTATTCTGTCCATTGAACTTCAGGTTATTGTATGTTTCACCGGACAAACAGATCAAGGTTACATTTTCCTTTTAAAAAGATTAAAGCATTTATTTAAAAAAACTGCCACTTTTAAAAGAATCACGTATAAGCAGAACCTTTGATCTTCATGCAGTCTGCAGTATGACTCCACTATAAAATACTATGGAAATCAATGGTGACCCAAAACAGCCCGGTTACAAACTGATTGCACAATATCTTCCTTGGTGTTCAGCAGGACAAAGAAATTTCATACAGGCTTGGAACTACTGGACGGGGAGGAAATGATGACAGAGTTTTCATTTTTGATTATTGCCAATGTCTGACTAATTTATAGATACAAATCAAAGTGTTGTCAGGGAAACACTGATTTGTTTCAATACAGCAATATTTAAACAATATTAAGGTTTTGTTTTTTTGTAATTGAAATAAAAAAGCGGCAGATTAAAAAAAAAAAAAAGATCCAAGTTCAGACCAAAATTGTTTGAATATAGAATATGTATGCATCAAAAGTTCCACAGTGACATCGTCAACCCGGAAGACGGAAGTAATTTAATTTGGAGGGAAAACAACAGCACAAAGGTCATAAACTCATAACTTCAACTTAACTTTTTTTTAACTTAAAAACAAACTTTAACTTTACAACCACATGGGGGCATGCTGTCACATTTCAGTTCCGTTTTTTAAGGGTAAATAAAGAATGAAATAAAGCATATTTGTATTAGACAAGAGTGAAATGTCTGTGAAAAAACTTTTACCCAACCTGCATTTACACAAACTAACTAACTGAGAATGATTGTTCGTAGTGTTGTTAAAAGAACCGGTACCCAGTATCTTACCAACTCGGTGCTAAAAAAAAAATTAAACACGGTACCAATGTTTTTTTTAAGGACGCCTTCCCCTCATGATTTCTTTGATGCAGAAAACTAGGACGGAATCCAGCTTAAAGACCGAATATAGCTTACCCCTTCCTGTCTATGCAGGCTTAGAAAGCTCTTGGATTTTAAGGATATATTTCTTTCTTTCTTTCTTTTTCTTTCTTTCCTTTTAATGGCGGTTGGCAAACCAAATGAATAGGTGCATTCCCGCCATCTGGACGGACATGACGTGGCCAGGTATGGTTTCCATAGGAATTTGTGCTCTGCATTTAACCCATCCAAATGGGTAAAATGGGAAGTTAGACTTCAGTTTTGCTCAATTTTATTTTTATATCTATTAGATCATGCTTCAGAGCCTGTTTTGCAAGTTGGTCTGCTTCCTCGTTTCCCTCAACTTCGATGCGACTCGGTACCCATACAAAACTTAAAACAAGTCCGTACTATCTAATTCTATATAAACTCTTAATTTTCAGGGATGTCTTGATTTGTGTTCTGAAAATGAAGATGAAGGTCTTACAGGTTTTGATTTTACAGAAGAAGTATATTGCCATTGTTTCATAAGTGTGTCTGTGACAGCCTTTGCTAGTGTTATTGAAGAATGACTTGATTTGAAACATGTATGAAGTGTTTTGGTAGATTTTGTGCATTCCGAAAGTGACATTTACTGCTGTTCCATAAATTAATAAAATATGACCTTAGTATTGAGAATATGTAATAATATGTCCTTGCAAGACTGTAATGAATCAGTGCTTTGAAAGTGCCAGTGCCAGTTTTTTCACTGACCAGACCACAGGCCAATTTCTGAAAATATATCCTTACTCATACTAACATGATAGCGCATGCATATTCAAGCATATTTTTAAGGTGTTGCATAACAGGATTGAGCCCGGTCTGGGAGCTGATGGCCTGTGATTATCACTGACATTCACATGATTAATGCATTGATGGTGTGTAAATGCTCCGTCCTGTGTTTCCCTACAGCCATTAGCTCAATGGCAGTGATGCAGTCTGCCAACTGTTGGTTGCAATGCTGTGAAACCTGTTGCTAAGGTAACGGCCCAAGTAGATTGCAGGGAAGGGAGTGAGTGCATGCATGCAGGGATCGCAGAATGTCATCAAGATTTATTGAATGAGTGATTTTTAGATGTTTGCTACAACCTGTTAAGAGTTAGGTTAAAGGCAACGAGCGTATTCGGTATTCTTACAACTGGCTCAGTCATGTGTGAATTTCTGCTAGATTGCTTCAATTCTGTGTGTAGGATTCGGCTGGATTCGGGCTTCTTAGAAAATGTGAAATATAGGCCAGTATATAGCAGTACCACTACAGTTTCTATTATTAAAAAAAGAAAAAAAAAGTTGTTTATTAGGTGTGACCTGGACCTCAAGTCAACAGATAAGACATTTGCAACAATTTTGCTGTTCTATTGTAATTTTGAGTGAAAAATTTTTCTTTCAACATTTTTTTTCCCAGTCAAATATTAATCAGGCATGAAAATGGGTCAGGGGTGAAAAAGGTGAGAAGGGTGCTCGAGGGGAAATGTGGCTTCTGATGGGCTGGGAGGTGGGCGGACTCACACAGAATAAATATTATGGTCTGGTTAGTGGACATGCTGTAACTTTTTTTTTAATTATTCTTTTGAATAATTAATGGAATGAATGGAATGGAATAATAAACCAAGCACCGGTTCTGAAAAAAAAATACTGTATTGACAATTAAAAGGACTTTTTTTATTTTACTGTATTAAAATAAAAGGACACCTCTTGCCTTTTAAGGAGACCTTGCCCTCCAGTAGAAGCCACGACCAAATCCAGCTGCATTTCAACCCAGCATTAAGCTGTTTAACCAGAGCTGCATCGTTCTGCCCTAACACACTAAAATAACGTTTGTATTATCCTTAACGATACTTCAGCATTAAATGTTACGTACTCTCTTAAGGGTACGTTCACATGAAGCGTCTAAAAACGCGTGGAAAACGCGAGGCGCGTCGCATCCTCCACTAATTTCAAAGCGCGTGTGCGCTCGCGCTTCTGTACTAGCGTCTGCAACCAGGCAACCATAAAGGCGCCGCTGTCAGTGCTTTGAATTTTAAACTGCGCGGCTCTATTGAAAATCAAGAGCTTGCGCGCGCAAATCGCGCTCCATCGCGGATTGTCCCACAGGAAGAAATAGCGCCCTGGATGTCAGTAGATGACGCGCACGGTCTACAAACGCGGGACGCTCAGCTTTCACGATTTGAAGTGGCTCAAATCCACTTCATATTATATAAGTTTTAAATAATCAACAAATACCACCCAAGACTGATTTTTTCAAGACCCCTCCACCCCCTCAAAAACATTTCTCATCGGATCTACAAGATTCGCGTGGGTCACCTGTTTTGGTTTCAAAACGGCGAATTTAGCCGAAAGGTGATGGATTTTCATGCCTGATTAATTTTAGCCACTATTTTCTATAAAAACATAAGTTGCTGTTTTCTATAACAGTTGTTGGAAAAATATCAGTCGCATAAACCTCATATCTTTGTAGCGTTTGAATGCCTCTTACAGTTTAGTAACTTTTTTGTGTGTGTACTTGGTTATGAAGGATAAAGCAGTGTAGTATAATATATAGCCTATAGGCCTATATAAGCTAAAAGTATTGAATTATTAATTGTGCATGTTTAAAAGTTTGGGTTTAAATAAATTTATTAAGACTGCATTTATATCGAAAATCAAATCAACAGTGTTACATTATTATTACAGTGTAGAGGGAAATAAACATGATCACAATTTAAAATAATTTTACATTTGAATATTTAAGAAAAAAAGTATTAATTTCTTTAAAATAAATATATAGTTCTGACCCAGGTCATCATGAAAGCACTGCACCAGTAACACGCATCTATAATTGAATTTCAGCTTGGGAAAGAAAGGACTTTCACTTTTGCCCAGCGGAACAAAAACTTTATATAGGATGTGGAGGGGCAATATTGATCAATATCAGTGCACTGATAATATCAGTCTAAAAGCGTTCTAATGTCACTCACATCATTTTGACATAGTATGCAAACACATTAATATTGTTACCAACTACAGCTTTGAGGACAGGAATGTATTCTTTTTACACATTAATAATTTAGTGCGTCTAAAAATTCAGCATTTAATATAATATACTTGCCCTGCTTTCTGCAGAGTGTGAGTTTAATTTGTAATACTACAAAGACATTTGTCATTTTGTTGAGTGCATTATAACACAATCTAGTCTATAATGAGCGTAAATCTTTTTTTTTCTTAATATGAGACAGCAGGGTCTACTTGAGTGGATTACAAATATAGAACTCTCCTTCGGGAGAGCTGAACTGAAAACCTGGGCTTCTGACTTTTCACTCGAATCTGGCCTTTAGCTCAAGTGTCCTTGGGGCAATGCAGCTCGCATGAACCCGCATCTATTAAAACTTTACTGGTTCTATTTGCATAAACAGAAATGGGTTAGTTCAGACTTAAAAGAGCTGATGGCAGTGGGTGGTAAGGGTCCCTCTGAATTCTGATGCTTATGTGCTTGATCACTGTCATTAAAAGTCAAAGACAAACAGCTCTCCATACAGCACTCCTCAAGCCTAAGTGGAGCCCCGCTCTCCACGGGTTCAGCGGCAATGTACGCTGCTTATTTTAGCCTATAGAATAAACGGGATGATTCAGATTTCTTGAAGTGAAATGTCCACTGATAAAAGCGAGTTTATTTTTTCAGACAAACCTGACCGTCAGTTTTATTGTATGAATTTATACAGGGATGTATGCCTGATTTATAATAAAATTGTTAATAATAGTTCTAATTCTATTCTAAGTTATTTGTGAGTCTATTTTGAAAGCAAATCAATCAAGACAGACATAAATATGTTTGCAGCATTCTAATAATACTTTTTGTTCTGTAAACAAATGTTGTATATGATATGATGTATTATATTATTATTAAATACTTGTTTGAATGATTGATTGATGAATAAATAAAATAACTATGGTTTGAACAGATTTTCCTATTAGCATTATTATGGTTGTTATTATCTGCCAAATGCATAAAATACATAAGAAATAATAAAATAAATATAATTGGATTATTATTAATATTATTATTGTTAGTTACAAATAAATAAAAAATTAGCTTTGTATTTTTGTCTTATATCATAATAATAATAATAAATAACTATCAAATGTATTTCAGTTTGTATTATTCTAATAGTAGGGTTAGGGTTAGTATATTTCTGTTTTAGATCATTTTTCATAATTTAATAATACAATCTAAATATTTTACATATTGTTATTGTTATTATCCTAGTATTATATATATTATCCTCATAGTTTTTCTATTCCTAATTGAAAACAGTAACACCATTAGAACAGCGCTGCTTCCTCAAACTTACTTGCCATTTGTTATCAAAAAAGGACGTCTGTTCCTCCAAGAAACAGAAACCCTGTCAAAACCTTTCCTGAATAATACAATTCAATTACTTTAGTTATGCAATTACTTTTATAAGCTGTTTAAACGGCGTTGAGTGAAACTCTCAATAGAGCCACAGTGTGTTGTATTGAGTGGGTTCTGATACTATTTCAGTCAATCCACTTTTTAGCGCTATGAAATCATTTCCTCCACCACCAGTCAAATGACTCATTTACTAACTCTCTCATTACTACCAAACTCAATTTCTCTGCTTCCCACTGGCAACGGAAAGCTTTCACTTTTCTTCCCATTAAATCAGGGAATTCGGGTTATTTCTATTATGGTGGTAAGATGATGTATTGTATGTCGATATTTGTTTGGAGAACAATTACCCTGCATTGCTCTGTGAAATTATCCCCTTAGAAAAACTCCATTTTGCTTTGACTTGTGTGCAGTGTGAGGAGCTGAATATTCCTTGTTTGATCAGTGTTAAGCATTCATCACAATACTGCTCTGAATGGATATCCAAACTCTCCTCGGATGTGATATTTATTCATGTATTAAGAATCAGTTCTTGGGTATTAGATAACCAGAGGTTACCAAAAGCAATTATCCAAGCCCTGTGTATAGAATTAGTGATTTTATTGATTAATAAAACAAGCAATTAAAATTCACCTCTTTAGTCATAGATCAATAAATACAACAAATCAATAAAATAATCAAATAAATAAATAAAGCTGAAATAAAATAAAACAAAATATAAACATGAGAAAAAAAAATGTCTGGTCTGAAACATTAAATACATAAATATACTAGTGTTGGTAAATATTGAAGAAAAAAAAAAAAAGGAGCACTTTCATTAGTAATATTTCTTTATTGCTTTAATAAAATAAAAATATGTATTTTAAATTATTATTATTATCATTATTATTAATAGCACCAGTGAAATGTCAAAGAATGAATACTTTTTATATTTACTGTACAAATGTATTAATGCAGTAATAATAAATATCTTTACTGATTAAATTTTTATTATAAATAAAAAAAACATAATATTTCAATAATATAATATAATATTATTATATTTCCAGTATTGAATATAAAAAAATAAAACTCCTTATTATATAGTTCAATAGTCCTAAAATTACTCAGCCTAAAGGTGAAATGAAGATAAATAGGAAAAAAAGACAAATAATAAATTATGTTTATCAAACCTATTTCGGGAGGAGAGTACAAATCAATCAAACTCCTAGCTTCTCCCTATAAATTCGCCAGGCTTCCTTCCTTTCGTATCTCAATCTTAGTATCCCTCCTCCTCCCCAGCTCCTCCTTTTTCCGCCACTTTCCTCTCCCGAGCAGTTGTACGCCCTAGGGCTCGGCTGCCCTCCTAACCCTGAGTATTCTCCACGCCAAACAAGCTTCGCTATACGTAATTACCGACAAGCACGAAACATTATCATCATCATCATCTTCATCATTTATAGTATCTGCCAAATGCATAAAGGTCAATGAATTAATCATTTTTATTTTACTGTACAATTGTATTAATGCAATGATAATATATATCTTTATTGGTTTAATTGATATAAAAAATAAATGTAAACATCATATTTCTATAATAATAATTAGTAATATTAGTACTACTATATAGTCCAAAAAACAATAAAATAATAATAATAAAAATAAGTATTGTTATTATCAGTATTATAAAGTTCAGAAATAAGATAAATAGAAATATTCGAAAAAGTGCATAAGAACATTACAATAAAACCTAAACTAAAATTCACTTGAAAAAAACTATTATTAAATTCTTCAAAAGAAAATCTATAAATAATACAAATGTAAATCTAATCCGTAACCTTGGATTAGATCAAGTAAAGTTAAATTTAAAAGAATTACAGAGGGCTCAATAGTCTTTGCTTACCCGTTTCACATCAAATGCAATTGCATTTGCGTTTTCATAAATGCATTTTCATACTGCCATCTTTATAAACTGTGCATATAAAAGCTCACCACAAACGTTTTTATTCCGGGAAGTCTTGACGAACATCTTAAGTGCATAAAATACAGCATGTGGCCGCTTTAGTTCAGCCATTGAGTAAGTGGAGCCTTTCACACGGATATAGTCCCACTCGCTGTTTTTACAGTTCCTCATCTACATTCCCCTCAGCTGAGCAGCAGTCAATAGATTTGTCAGCATTAATAATTCCTAGGGACTCATTTCTCTGACTCATTTGTAATGTCTGGCTGGTGACTGCAGTGAATCAATCACGGAACAAAAATCCCTGTTGCCCAGGCAACTTCTCTGACATCTGTCATATTCTTCACGTTTTACTGAAGCCATGAGGTGCTCTTGACTTCAGCTGCTCTTTGAGGCGTTTGAATCACAGTTAGTGTGACGGTAATAAATTCATCAAATGCATGAATGCAATTAATGACACATGTAATATTTAATTAAGCAACGAGAAACACAAGGATTACCTTTTATATATTTAAAGCACGTATGTGCTGTGCATGCAAAGGTAGTTGTTGAGATGCAAATATGTGATTTTCCCTGAAGCTCACTAATGACATAGAAGTAACGAACCAGCAGTTATATTCAACACACTGGCAAACCTTCATAAATATTGTCGAAAATAACATTCATGTATAAAATGAAAACACTTTCATGTATAGCCATTTTACAACTACAAACAGCATATGAAGGATGTGAGCAATTATTTCACATCTGTACAGGCGTGTGAAAATAATTTTAACTGAACCTCAAAACACTCTCAAGACTGCACATTATAAATAATAAACTCATCATCTAAAAACCCCTTAAGCAAAAGCAAACACAAGTTCATGAAATAAAATGTCAAAATGCTTTTTTGAATGTTTACCAGTATTCATTGGTTTTCTGTTTTTGCTCACTATAAGACATTTGGCTTCTTGAATGAGTTTAACAGCAAAGCAAGTTTAGAATCTGGTCGAGGGTCAGGCTTTGTCTCAAATGTAATATTTGTAATATTACATATATGCAATGTGCCTGCTTTCGAGATAAAGCAAATGCAAAAAGTAGCAGTAGTTTTTCTTGTACATCTCTTATGCATGTTCACAAATTGCCTGGCAATAGAGAAATACGTTTAGCTTATCATTCAGCTTTCAAACAAACCATCGCAGTGTTGCTCTTATATTTGACCATGTTAATATAATAAAAACAACATTAAATAAACCACAAATTCTTGTGATGAACTTTGCATTTTGTATGTAAACTAATTAGCATGATTAGACAGCTCTCTTTCCCCCGAAGGGCAGTGCCTGCTAGAGTAATGCTAAAAAAAAAAAGAAGAGAGAGAGAGAGAGATAGAATAATGTACATTTGCCATGTTGCCAAATTATGTTATCACCGTAGTCACTTGAATATTTATGTATTTTTATTTATTTAAACATATGATTGACATAGTGAGTGGGTTTTATTTTACATTGTGACAAAAACGTATAGTTAAAAAACATTGATAATAATGTTTGTTTCTTAAGCAGCAATATAGGTTTCTGAATGATCACGTGACACTGAAGACTGGAGAAATAATTCTAAAAATTCAGCTTTGCATCATAAAAATAAATTATATTTTAAAATATATTACAATAGAAAGCAGTTATTTAAAATGGCAATAATATTTCACTGTGTGTGTGTGTATATATATATATATATATACACGCCCGTTAAAAAAATTGGGGTCAGTAAGATATTTAATGGTTTTTAAAGATGTTTCTTCTGCTCATCAAGGCTGCATTTATTACATTAAAAACCAGATATTGTCAACTATTATTTCAATTTAAATTAACTCTTTTCTGTTTGAATTTATTTTAAAATGTAAGTTATTCCTGTGATACTGTCACAGATCGCTCCTCTGTGGCCCTCTCCGCTCAGCGGCAGCGGGAACCATCACCGGAGTATTGATGTTTCCA
>JAUYWG010000379.1:0-16284 GCA_034779775.1 Enteromius afrohamiltoni | reverse complement strand
CTATTTGATAATGTTCAGTGCTTTGCTACAATCTGTATTGTTAAAAGCGCTATATAAATAAAAGTGACTTGACTTGGACAACTTCAGTCTTCTGAACAAAATTACACCTAATACATTTAAACTTTCAACACATTTTTTATAATATTTTATAAGCTTCTGGGCGCCGCTGCAATGCCTGCCCACTGCTCTGGGTGTGTGTTCACGGTGTGTGTGAGTGGTTGATCACGTCTCACTACTGTGTGTGTGTGTGTGCACGTTGGATGGTTTAAATGCAAAGCACAATTTCCTAGTATGGGTCACCATACCTGGCCACAAGTCACTTCACTCAAAACAACTACAGCCCTGCAAAATAGAAATAAGCTGTAGTTTTTTGTTTCTCTGGCAGTCTCTTTTATTATTAATATTGTGAAGTGAGATTAATAATGTTATGTTATGGGGGGTTAATGAAGGTGTGAATCTCTCGCTCGTTAACACAGAGCAGCTAAATGTTGCAGACCCGGTTTTGTCAAAGTGTATATTTTAGGACAAATGTCCCCATTGGTCAGAAGTCAACAGGCTTTTGCATTTAGTTTTAAAAACTCTTCCATCATCATCTTGTCTGTCTCACCTCACTCTTGTCAGTCAGCTCGACTCGCTCTCCTTACATGATGGGTCAGTCACTGCATGTGATGGGCAATATGCCCAAAAGATCATATACAAAATCTACTGGAAAATAGAGGGCCAGCATTCAGGTGTAAATTTAGTAACAATGCTGTGAGTTGTAATTCATGCAGTTCTGGACTAGGACTCTTAGCCCAGTAAATTTCATGGACCTGGCACAACTATTTCTGTAGATATTTTAGTCTGAACATGGTCACTCAGACAGTGATGCCAAAATGGGGTAAAAAACAAAACGTTTTTACAGATATTTTGTGAAAAAAGTACGCACAGTAGAGATCTAAAATTTAAATTTTGATTCCAGCTGGAATGACCCTGATAAATGAAATCTGATCTGTCCACGACTGACGATCGCTCGATGCACTGCGTTGAGCAGCCACATTCAGTTTTAATTGTCTGTTCTCTTACTGAACTAAATGATTTTTGTTATTTTAAAAAAATCAAAACGACAGGAATCACCTCCAACACTGTCTGTTATCAAGCCTAATATGAATGTTTTAATTTTCTGCCCCCTTACCTTGAATTATGTAATCATTCTTAATGCATATTACTAGACTGAATCATGCAGTGAAAGAATGCGCTGTATGCACTAAGCTGGTCTAACCATATTTCATCACATCGCGTTTGTGCACTCACTGTTTTATTTGGTTTTTGCAATATACTCGATAATGTCGTTCATGTCTTAATTTGCACTTAATTTGACTGGTGGCTCAGGTTTGCCACAGTGACCCAATGTGCCCTCATCTATAAAGCGCACTAATGGATGAGAGGGTCTTACCACGGTACACACACTCTGCTGAACAGATCTTTGGTGGGCTGCAGCAGGAGTCGTCTGTGCCTCTCATCTTCAGCTTCACTCAGCCACGATCTGCCCTGAGTGAAAAAATGTTGATTAATATATAATGTTTTTTTCACAATTTTGTGAAACTTAAAAAAACACCTTAAAAAAAAGGCCAAAATCAAATGCATAGACAAAAACATAATCTATATTTTAAAAAAGGCCTTCAAACCCTATTGGTAAAAATACTAATGAAGAAGAAAAAAAAAGGCTAATATTTCTGTCGCTTTCCACATATTTACTAGACCTTGAGAATGAATGTAAAAAGTTGGTTTGTTCGCAATTAAACTGCACGTTTCAGTTAAAGGGGTTATATGTGATTTCAAATTTGTGTTACAAGTGTTACAAACTCTTGGTGCAAAATAAAGATCTGTAAAGTTTCAAAGACTAATGTCTCAAAACCAAAGAAACATTCTTTATAAAAGTTATGACTTGTAGAAACCCTCCTGAAATTATTTGTTTCATTTTTTTTTTTAATTAAAAGAAGCTGCTACTTACTGTAAAATTGGAGTTTTGAACAGTTTAACGTTAGTGCTTGTTATTTGTCACTTCTTTTATCACTAATGCAGACATGGTGTTATGTTTGTGACGCGTAAAATAAAGAGACAGTAATGTCATGATAATCAGTAATTATGACTCCAACTGAACACAACAAATGCCTCACTTGTAATGTGTTTTATTGTTTTGGTTTCACAGAGACGGGACGCAGCATCATGTTATGATAAGCGCCATAACATTTCCACAAAACGCATGAGGTATTCAACCAATCACAATGCACTGAACAGTTGGTCAATCAGAGCACACCTCACTTTTTAGAACGATGAGCTTTGTACTAAGCGACCTGTTTCAGGAGTTAAGGCTTAGAGGAGAAACAATAATGTACAGTTTGTGGAAAATAATGTGTCTGTGAAACTTAAACCACATAAACACACTGCATTACACCTAATACACAAAATAATGTTCTTTTTAGCAACATCATATGACCCCTTTAAGGGCATTGTGATTAAAAATAATATGTAATGTGATTTGATCAATGACCATAACCAAGATTTGCTTTGCTTGACAGAAACCTGGCTAAAACCAGATGAATTAATTTAAATGAGTCTACAATGCAGATTACAGCTATAAAAATGAGCCACATCCAAAAGCAAAAGGAGGTGGTGTTGCTACAATTTATAGCAATATTCTCAGTATTTCTCAGAAAGAAGGCTTTAAGTATAACTCGTTTAAAGTTATGGTGCTGTTTGTAATATTATCTAGAGAAACATTTGATAGTTATAAATTCCCTGTGATGTTTGTACTGGCTACTGTATACAGGCCACCACACAGACTTTATTAAAGAGTTTGCTGATTTTCCAACTGAGTTAGTACTGGCTGCAGATAAAGTCTTAATTGTTGGTGATTTTAATATTCATGTTGATAAAGTAAAAGAAGGATCCGCATTCTTAGATATTTTAAACTCTATTGGGGTTAGACAACTTGTATCAGGACCTACTCATTGTCAAAATCATACTCTAGATTTACTGTACTGTCACATGGAATTAATGTTAATGCTGTTGAAATGCTGCAGCAAAGCGATGATACGTCAGTTCATTATGTAGTCTTGTGTAAACTCTGCACCTTGTTACATGTATAGTTGAACCATTACCTCCACCACAATAGACTGCTTTTTAAGTAATCTTCCTGATTTATCTCAGTTCCTTAGCACGGCTAATAGCGTAGAAAAACTTGATGCAACAGAAACCATACACTTTCTTTTTTCTAGCACTTAAGATACAGTTGCTCCTTAGCACTTAAGAAAAAAAAAAACAAAACTCCATGGTATAATGAGCACACTCGCACCTTAAACAGAGCAGCCTGGAAAACTGAGCATAGTTGGAGGAAAACAAAGCTAGAAGGGTTTCATTTAGCTTTGCGGGAAAATATGGTAACTTACAGAAAAGCATTAAAAATATGATAACTTTTCGTTTCTATTAGAAGAAACTAAACATAACCCCTTGGTATCTATTCAATATTGTAACTAAATTTAAGAAAAATAAAGCATCACCAGGTCCTGACTTTCCACAAGATCACCACAGTAATTAATATTAAGACTTTATGCAATTTTTTACGTCCAAGATCAATACTATTAGAGATAAAATAGAAACTTTGCAGCCGTCAGCTACAGCACTGTAGATTCCCTGAGGAAAAATTCCAGAAGGAAGAATTGTATAAACTTGTTAAATCATCTAAACCAACAACATGTATGTTAGACCCTATTCAATCTAATTACCTAATACTGTTCGGGAGGCAGGCACACTCAGTCATTTTAAATCTAGATTAAAGACACATCTCTTTACTCTGGCTTACATTTAACACAATAATACACATTTACTAATCAAATCCGTTAAAGGATCGTTAAGCTGCATTAATTAGATCAGCTGAAACTGCGAACATTAGTCTGTCTCTCTCTTATTCTGTTTCTCAGTTCGTATCCAGATCAGATGGCATATCAGCACAAAGAGATGACCTTCATCTGAGACCAGAACATCTAGATGAGCCCTGTGGACATATCACTGGAACCAAATGCACACAAACACACACACTTTAAGTCCTTTGCACAATCTGACATGTGCTTAAAATTGAACTGGAAATTAGGTGCTGGGTGTCCGGCCAGAGGAACTGCGATTCCAGGTTTTCAAACATAAATGGCGACAAAGAAGCAAAACTTAGGGACTGCAGCTTTAAGTTATGCTGAGTTCAGACTGCACAATTTTAGCCCTGATTTTGACTCGCCAACAGGATTTGGAAAATCACAGACAAATGCCCGAAATCTCAGGCAAATCGCTGCTCGTTTTAATGCTTTTAATATGTTGAAAGTTCAAATCTATTATGCCTAATTTTGAAGATGAAAGAAGTCCAGTTAGTAATGTGTAATTGTTTGCAGTTAGTAATGTATAATTTCTCTTTTCGCACAAGCTCTGCAGGTGATGTGAATTCTCATATTCTGAGGTTTATGTTGCTTTTTGCTATTGCTTGATGCTGGAGTATCTAAATAGTCAAACATGAAAACTCATTAAACTTGTTAAATATATTTTCATGTAGGCCTATAAAATGTAATAATGGGCTATAATATTTTTTTTGGTTTGTTTCAAGTGGTTGAAGAACAGGCAACTAGCAAATAATTTGTGCGATAGGTAAAACTATGTATGGAAACAGCTCAAGGGCAATTTTTTATTTTTTGCCATACACCAAAACTTATGTACTGTAGTATATCAGCTACTGCTAGCAATCTAACAATGTCTGTTTAGTGGCTTGCGTTATTTTAATAGAACGGGTTATTTTTTATACGTGCCTTTCCAAATTCCAAACAACAATCTATCCCTGCACTTCACATCCCCTGCACAGCCTAATACATAACGTTTATTTCCATCTGCCATTTTCGCTATTGTCCTTGTCAGAACTGATAGTTTGGATGTGTAGGTTTGGCTGTTGGCTGGTCTAGAACATGGGTGGGTGTACGTTATTCAAATGTGGGGGGGTGTAGTGATCTCGACTGTGATGTCACAGTCTGTGTTATGTTTAGTTTTGTCTGTTTTTTCAGTGGTCTTCTTTATTCTCGAGATTTACACAAGAAAGAGGAATCATTGGTGTTCGAGATTCAGGATCTATACCAAGGTGAATACAGGTAAAAGCATTTTATGGCACCTTTAAGGATGACGTCATCACGCACACCATTTTATTGGTAAAAGGCCAGTTGCATGGAAGACAACAAATACATTTTGTACATTCAAAAATTCTCTTTGTTGAGTGGAAACTAGGCTAATAATAATTATATATATATATATATATATATTGATAAAATAAATAACACCACAAAGACCTTTTTGGCTGATTTGAGCACCTGTTGCTTATTGACTGTTTAGACTTTTAAATGCGAACATAGCATGTCTGCTCATAGAATGTTACTCAGACACTGGAAGCACGCTGAACGAAACAAAACATGCAAATGACAAATGCTAATCGGATCAGACCAAGGCATCTTATTGCTTGTTTTACTTGATTTTTAGAGCTGCGATTGAAATTATAGATCATGACATATGTAAGGACAAAATTAGCTCAAATATACAAATAAAAGTAAATCAGAATCATTTAAGATTCTATAGGGAATTTGAACAGAATCACTGTTCTACAGCGGCTCACTGAGTCGGTCTGCGATTCAGTGAACGAGCCGTATAACATCAACTCTGCGCTGGATATTAAAATCCAGATTATAGTGTAACCACTATTAAAAGCACAGTAACAAGTTCAGCAGTTTAAGACATTAACATGTAAGCACAAAATACAGATAATTCTCTTTTCAATTATAAATATGGCTTTATTGGATAAACCTAATACATATAAACTAAACTAACACAAACACACGCATTCATACGAGTTGTAAGAAGGGAGAAAGTAAGGAAAGAGTGAGTAAGAGAATGAAAATGTGAAATCCCAAATCTACAGCAATAGGTGCTATTGCATCGACCTGAACAACCATCAATCAAAAGATTTACTCTTGCATTTAATTTGTCAATGAGGTTAACATTTATATCAAGTTTACCAGTTCAACTTGAATCTGGAGGTTTGTACTTGCGTTGCTTTTGTGCGCTACGGGATTGCCTCTGTGGTCCTTGTTGCCGAAAGGGGTTTGCCCGAGGTTGTTGATTGGCTGGAAGTCAGTCATTGTGGAAGTGGGCGTTGGCTGAAGAGTGGAGTCGTGGTCCACGTGAAGTTGATGCGGTGCGGTTTGGGAAGCACGGCAGGCACAACTTAACTTACACGAACTCTCACAGAAAGAAAAGAAAATAAAGAAACAAGACTATAGTGGATTTCTTCTCATCGTGGCTGGCAGCAGCAGGATTTGGAGCTGGAGCACGTGGTGCATCTCTTTAAGTAACGCAGAAGTAAAACCATACTAAACACGGATATTCAAGTATACACCATTCGGTAGTTATTTAAACTACATATACGATGAGTGATTAACATATGATGATTAAACGTGTGGGATACATATAATATGCAGTTATGCATATCAATGTTTCAAGTTAATATTAGTATATTTTCAGGCCTGAATAGGCATGAAAATGCAGTTTTCTGTAGGGTGAACGTGGTTCCATGTTTTCTGATGGTAAGCTGTCTTGTTCTTGTGCTACTCAGCACTGTGCATGTCTGAGCGGTGCTGAGGTGAGTTTTGTTGTCGCTTTTTTTTTTTTTTGTAGGCTTGTGGAGTTTCTTGTCGACCTTGTTTGGTTTCCAAGGCAGTTAACAGTCCTTGTTCAGACTCAGGATCTGTAAACTCTTTAATCAGGCCCTCACAAAGTCCCCGGTAGTTTGACTTTGTTTCACTGGGCTGTCGATCTAGGAAGTTTCATACCTCGGGACTGGATGTGACTCTCAGGGGAGTATAGCCGGTCTCTGTCAGTTGCATGAGGTCTCATTTCCAGATGAAATTCGATGTCATGCAGGTGGGCCTGGATGCTGTAGCCCTCTGTGGAGTTCGGGTTGAACTTGCTGATGGTTTTAGACAGCCGGTTGAGGTCTTTGATGGTCATCCCATGAGCAGCCCCCTGGTCTGCTTAGATGGGAGGTTCTCTTTCGTTAGCAGGAAAGGATTGTGTGGCAAAGGAAGGTGAGGTTTTGGGTGGTGGCCCTTCACTTCTTTAGCTATGTGCCAGTTCTTGGATGTGAGACTCTGTTCTGCTCAGCAGTGGTTTCGCATTTCTCAGTTCTTGCTAAAGTTCATAAGCATGTTTGAGTTCTCTTCTGACCATGTAGTGATTCGTTTGTCTAGTTATAGGTATTGTCTAGTTGTTGGGTCAGAGCGTCCATTTCAGTTCTGTACCTTCCAAGGTGGTCTTTCAAGGCACTGAGCTAGTAGCTGAGCGGCATACTGGAGTCTGTTAGCCAGGTCTTTCTGAGCAGCCTCTGCCTGTTGTTGGTCAAGCTGAGCTATTGTCAGGGCTGCTTGGAGCGACTTGAATTCTGATGTTGTTTCCTGCTACCTCTCATTGGGTGCTCTAAGTTGATCTTGAACTTTCACTTCCAGCTTGTCTATGCGGCGTTGAGCACGTGTCAGCTCCTCTTGAAGGTGGGTGATGTGCTTGTCGCTCAGTTTTAGCTGGGAAGAGATGTGAAGGCATAGCTTAGGGAGCTGGTGATCTTTACTAGCTACTCGTGGTTGTTGTTCTGGCTTGCATCATGTGTCTGGAATCTTCTCAGGATCAGGATTATTATTGAAAATAATACCAGTTCAAAAATCTTGGGGATGAGGCTCTCTGTCATGCCTCTCAGCCAAGTGATCACATCTTCCCCATGGGTAAAGGGGTCTGCAGTCTGCGGCATGTTGGGTCGCTGGGGAGAAGAGAGACTGACACAGATTTGTGTGGAGAAAGAGCCTAAGTGTGGTTGGACAACTAAGTGTTGTGTCAGTGATTGTGAACCCCTAGTGAAGTGTGGTAATGACTAAATGAAAAATGAAAAATGAAAACCAAAAAAAATTCCCATTTTCAGTTGAATATTTTTTTTCAATTGCATGTTATTAAAAGATAAACTGTATTATGTCTGTTTAGACAAAAAATATAATAGTTGTGCTGAAAATTCTCTTCTTAGTCTGACAGGATTGACACCATTCACCTTACAGTTGGTCCGCTCACCAGGAAGGCTGCAAAGGCGACAGTTGCTCAAAACTTATCTCTATTAAATGGATCTCAGCATCATATGAGATGTTAAATTTTGGATTGTGTTTTCAAATGTAGGGAGGTTAGGAGGAACAAAGAACGGTTTGATTACAATCAGATTTTAGGGATGACTTGTCTTTGACACAATTGTGTATCTCATTCACTTAAAATGTATTGATGGTTCTTACAGGTCCCCGCAAATGCAAAGTTGAAGAAGAAAGAAAGCAGGTGAAAACAGGAGAGAAGAGAAAAGACAGTGGATTGGGTCCACTCATAGGCTCTGTTGTAAATCTCAACTACGAGTACAGTGTTGGCTTAGTTGCTGCACAACTAATCAAGGAAATAAAATTGTAGTAAAGAGAGTCATATCTCTGATTTATTTGAAATCGAAGAGAGATAACAATGTGTCCTATGGGGCTCAGTTGTGTCGTTACCAAGCAAGGATACACAGAGAGAAGTAAAATGGTAAGAAAAATGCAGAGTGAGAAAACAAGCAAAAATAAAAATAAAGAATGAAGAGTGAATTAATTAAATAAAACAATAGTGGCTAAGGGTATAACCAAAGAAAAGAGAGAAGGTACAACTCAATTAAGTCTTAATGGTATTGATTGGTATGGGTAATAAATCAATTAGGTAAAATAAGTTTACTTAAACTTTCAAAGGTCAAGGCTTATTTGTACCTAGAATGATTAGGCCCAATAGAGAAATAATGATCATATTAAATGATCTGAGGGGATTTTTTTTTTAATTATTCCAAAAGAATTTAATGTTGCAATTAAATTTGAATTTGGCATGATTAATAATTGTGTGGTAGCATTTCCCTTTCTAGTAAAAGCACATAAACTGAAGTGGGAAAGGGGAAAAATAAGAAAGAAACCAACAAGTGTATTAGTTAAGGTGTTTAAAGAGTTAAATCACTTTAGCGTTGCCCAAACACACACTGTATGCAACCACTGAATGTTAATGCTAATTGTTAACCTTTAGGCTAATGGCTTTAGCATGGACTTCAATGTAAACACGGCTATTTCGTTAGCTTAGCAACACCGTGGTGTTTGTTTACACTATGACGTCACTACACTGCGTGGGCGCAGTTTCAAAGTTTCTCCGGAAGTAGGTTGAGACTTCCGTGTCACAACCGTCGCTATGGCAACAGACAATTCTAGCTGACTAGCTTGTGAATTGTTGCATTGCAAGTACAGTTAAACATGTAAAATGAAATGTCAGCGCATTTCAACAGTGTACACATAACAACACCGCTTTAGTTGGTTTCGCAATGTGGCCCTTAAACTTTCAGTTCGTTCTGAGTTGTAACTTAGTTAGTTAGGGGAACAGTGTTCTCTGCGAATCAAAGCCTGTGCCCGTTTTCTGGACACGTAAACAGGTTTTCTTCGCTTCGCAAACTTACTTGATCAACCTTTAAAACACTCCCATTCAAATAGAACTTGGACACATGCAGTGCATGCGAGACTGGTTCACTTAGTGAACAGACGCAAATAGGCAAGCATTATTCTCTAATTTTTAACCTAAGGAGTAAAATAGCGAAGTTGGTTTTCCCAGCGGAACACGCACTGAGATGCAGCTCTCTCTCTCTCTCTGCGTTCATTCATTCAAGCGTAAGAGAGCGATTTGAATAGTGTCCTGATTTTTTAACTCATCCTTGTACACATACCAAAATCGTGTTTTAACCAATAGATTTGACTCTTGCTTAGGGTGTTGTGAGATTTCTCATCCCATACCATAAATTTAAGAGTGATGATTCATATAACATGGAATTGATACATTTAACTAAGAATTAGAGGGAAGAAACATTTCAAGCTAGAAAATTGAAGTAAAACCATACTAAACACAGATATTGAAGTACACACCATTCGGTAGTTATTTAAACTACATATACAATAAGTGATTAACACACGATGATTAAATGTGTGGGATACATATAATATATAGCTATGCATATCAATGATTCAAGTTCATATTAGTATATTTTCAGGTCTGAATAGGCATGAAAATGCAGTTTTGTGCACCGTGAGTTGAGTTTTCTGTAGGGTGAACATGGTTTTGTGAAACCCAGGGGTTAAAGGTCTCATGAGGAATGTTGGCTGGTCCTAGTTAAGTTGGGGGGTGGAGATTCATCCAACACAATCTTTAATTATTCTACCCATTTAAGGATAGAAATGATAATGATGTCCTGTGTCTTTTACCATTCTCTTGGTTATTTGCTTTCTTATCTCCTTCCTGAGTTAGGATTCTCAATATGTGTTCTTTTGTGAATGTTCAAGCTGTTCTCTGACAATGTCTGTTGGTCTGCTTACTACAGGGTGTGCAACCATTGGCTGATTTATGTTTTCCTGTTGTGCGAGGCTTCTCTGTGGAATTTGACTCATTACGTTTCAATGTTCTGATCAAATTTTAAGTGTCTGATTCACTCTGATGCACTACATATATTCATAGATTGATTACAAAACTATACAGGTAGCCAAGGGCAGGCTTTTCGATGGTTCAGATCATGGGTTTCACAGTGAGGCTCAATGTTGAGCTCTGCTCTGATTGGCTGTTTCACAGTGAAGCTATAGTAATTTCAATAGCTCACATAGCAGGAGAAAAACACACAGAGGAAAATACATATTTCTATACTTTTTTCTCGCAGTTATATCCTTAATTATTCTGTATATAAAATGTGGGCGTTAGAGAGCCACTATTAATATCGCACATCTTCTGTTTATAATAATGAGCGTCAGTACTTTTTACAAGATCTGATGCTTGTCAGTGGTGCTCAGGATCTGTAAATCATTCGCCATCATCCTTAGTCATCTCTCCTTGCTCTGTTTATGTGCTAAGTGAAATCTTATGTACTGTAATGCTACAGGCTACTGCCAGCAAGCTAACCATTGTTATTTTATTAGAAATGGTTATTTTCTTTCTGTCTTTCTGAATACAGACAGCAACCCATCCCTGCACTTCACATCACCTACACACCCTGGAACATAACATTTATTTCCATGATCTGCTATTTTCACTATTGTCCTGCTTGTTTCTTTACGATACCTGCAGAACTTCTGATGGTTCGGCTGTGTAGGTTTGGAAGGTGGGTAGTCTAGAACATGGGCAGGTATACCTTATGCAAAGACTGGGGGAGTAGTGATCTCGACTGTGATGTCACACTCGGTGTTATGTTCAGATTCCCCTCTTCACCTTAGCTGTTGTTATTGATTCTATTTGGATGTTTACCGGAAGTTACGCAGTAACGTTTGTTTATGTTGTTGTTGAAACCATCTATATGTGAATCAGGCATTAAAATCTATTCATAAAATAATGTTAACCAGCGTTTATGAACGATGAGCAATGCATGTGTTACAGTATATTTTATTCTTTGATAACAGTAGGTAATAAAAAACAGACTTATGTTTATCTTTACAATGTTTTTTTAAAAATAACTAGCAGTCTTTTTCCTCATGATATCGAAAAAGGTATAGAATATCAATATTTTTCAAGGTATCGTATCTAAGTTAGACATTCCAGTATTGTGCCAACACTACTGTGTACCTAACTAGTCTAAGGTCGCAAAAATCTGCACTCTTATGGCGCTTTTCCACTGCATAGTACGGTACAGTACGGTTCAGTACAGCTCACTTTTATGGGGTTTTCTACAGGGAACAGTACAGTACCAGTACCAGTTCCTTTTTTTTAGTACCACCTCGGCCGAGGTTCCAAGCGAGCCGTACTGTTACCAAAACGTGATGTATAAACTCTGCTGATCACTGATTAGCCAGAGAAAATCATCATTACTGCGTCACTGAACTTGCGACACTAGACACAACAGACCCGCTAGATTTAAATCAGCACAGCCAGCGAAGGATAGGACGCAACTGTTTTGTTTGAAGAAACGCACCTTTTTGTATCAACCAAAAATGGCTGTTTCGTGGTCTATTGAGGTAGTACAGACGTTCCTCTGGTTGATAGCCGAGGAGCGGATCCAGCGAAAGCTTGATGGGGCAACGCGGAATGAAAAATGCTGCATTGCTGTATGTTTGTTTGTTGCGCATTTACGATGATGTCACAGCAGTAGAGGCGGCGCAACTATAACGACACGTGAATAATCCCGCTCACTCTAAAGCGGTACTAAACTGCATTGGAAACGCAAACC
The DNA here is from genome assembly GCA_034779775.1 of Enteromius afrohamiltoni. NCBI lineage: Eukaryota > Metazoa > Chordata > Actinopteri > Cypriniformes > Cyprinidae > Enteromius > Enteromius afrohamiltoni. The sequence continues at coordinate 3,947 of JAUYWG010000379.1, read as the reverse complement.
GAGCCGAACTGAGCTGTGCAGTGGAAAAGCAGAAAAGCGCCATTGGTAGAAGTAGGATAGCAAAGTCCACTAAAAAATGTATAGCAGAATTGCTAGCCCAATGTCTCGGGGCTATTGTGTCTTCCAGTCCGGCTACCAAAATTTATCTCAGTCTTGCCTGTCAGGCTATCATATAGGGAGAAAAAATATCTCCATGCTTTTGCATTCTTTCACAAATATAGCTGGGTAATTATGTAATTTTCAGGCATCAGGGAGCCACTGTCAATATATGAAGTATTGAAATTGTGTTTAAATTTGAGCTTGTATTTTACTTTCTTTACTTTCACTTTGCGATCGCGCAAACTGTGCATAGGGAGCAGTACTGATTGGTCAGTGTGATAGAGGTTGATTGCGCAGTGAAGAGAATTTCAAAAATTGCTGACCGTTATGTGTGTGCGTGTAAAAATAAGCAGCACATGGATTTATGCAGGTATTTTAGTTCTGCTGAGCCAAATAAAACAGGTCAGTCTGAAAAAGGGACACATCTCTTTTTAGCCATCACAGAAGGAATCTCATAATCTTGTACTGCAATTACATCTGATCAAACGCACATTATTGTTCTTTAGCATAGGTGGAACATATCGATTTTGCTTGGATGGAACAGCAGCTATGCTAATTATGTGTTTATTTGTTTTACTGTTTATGCCACAGGATTAACCACTGTCCTGCAAATTTTACCTCCAAAAAAAAAAAAAAAATAGTTCAAATACACCTGAACCAGCTAATTATGTTCAGGTTTACTAGTGATGCTGCATTCCAGGCAACCTGTAACCTGTGATTTTTCAACCTTCTATTTAATTTAATTAATTACTGTAAATTAGGCAAAAGCTCTGTACAGTATGCTACGTTTTTTTTTTGTTTTGTTTTTTTTTTTACATCTAGCTACCACTGTTGTGGGTGACTTGCCAGGAACACTACAAAGTCATGAGTCATGGTTTAAAGTCGTGATTTTCGGGCTCAAAAACCTGCCTGGAACAAGGCATAAGCTACAGGCAGATGAGTTTGATCAAGGTTAGAGCAAAATTCTGCAAGACAGTGGCCCTTCCAGGACCAGGGTTGAGAACTCCTGTTTTAGCAAGTACCTTGGGTGTGAGTTTACAGAGGGTGTAGAATTTGGTGTGGCCCATGGTTTCCATCAGATATTTTTCAGCAACAAGTTCTCGGCTGAGAGCTTTCCACCAAGTTTCTGAGATTTCCCTGCCGATACCAAAGAGAGAGTGTTTCCGAAAGCGATCTGGAACCCGCTGAGAGGTCTAAAAGAAGAATGAGAAATGCATTTGTAAAGCTCTTATGTAAAAGATGATGAAAAAAAATAAAAAGCCTTAGAACTTTCATCAAAATTGTCCTTAAACAAAACAAAATATGGGCAGAGGCTCTCCAATCTGTGAAAGAGTCGTAAAAAGATTGTGACATTAAAGGGGTCATATCATGCAATTTAAAATTTTCCTTTCCCTTTGGAGCATTACAAGCAGTTATTGTATAGATAAGATGCCTGAAACCGCAGATTAAAGAGTAAAGTTTCAAAACCAAAGAGAAATTCAATATAAAAGTTATGACCCCCAAAAACGGCTTGTTTAAACATGCCCCCACTTTTCTGTGTCGGTGTGAAAGTGAAACTACTTTGTGCTTTCAAAAGAGGACATAACTAGAAATCATTGATCAAGCTGTATTCACAACACTGTTCCAAGAACAGTTTAACCCAAATATTTGAGTGTGTTCAGCGACTCCTAAAACCTGAAGAGTAGCCTATGCTGACTGTGCACAGACTACAAAGTGGAGCAAGTTAAGTTTTTTTTTTTAATAATTAAAATAACCTGCTACTTACTATTCAAATGCGAGTTTTGAGTAGTGCTTGTTGTTTGTGGTTACTCCAATCACAAATGCAGACATGTTTACGAGGCGCAATGCAACGTGACGTCTAAAAAGACAGTACTAAGTCATGATGATCAGTAATTATGTCTTCACTGGATGCAACAAATGCCTTGTTTGTAATGCGTTTTATTGTTTTGGTGTCATAACACTGGGTTGCGGCATCACGCTATAGTAAGGGGCGTAACATATTCGGACCATCACAGATCACTGGATAGCTGGCTAATCAGAACACACCTTGCTTTTTTAGAATTATGAGAATTGTACAAATCGACCTGTTTCAGGAGGCAGGGATAAATAAACACATTGCATTACACCAAATACACAAAATAATGTCTTTTATAGCAACATCATATGACCCCTTTAAAAACAACGTTCCTCAACATAAAACTGCAAACTCATTGGGATGATTCTGTCATTGACATTATAAATTGGGCCAAGGAATACTTCCAAAAACACTGTCGGAAACGCTGTATACAAAGGTTTTAGAGCAGCGGTTCTCAATCCTTGCGTCCCCACGCTCTGCACATTTCGTATGTTTCTCTTGTCATTTGTTCTATTCGAACGTATGCGCACTGCAAAGTGGACATCACCGAATATTCCGCCATGATTCCAGCTTGAAGTGAATTTATACATGCATTCAAAGTGCATTTAAGTGTAATAAGATGTAATTTGGATCGTATTCACTTATTTACAGTGCAAATCGTGAATGAATGTTCTTAAGTGAAGTAAACTTTAACGGACACAGTGTAGGGACCATGTCAATTGGAACACAGCTCATGCACGGAACTCTCTTCAAATGAGCTGATTATCAGAATCAGGTGCATTAACAAAGAGAGACAGGCAAAATATGCAGAGCGGGGGTGGTGCGAGGATTAAGGATTAAAAAACGCTGTTTTAGAGCAACATATGCTCCCCTCCAGACACGTCTATTTCTTGTGTATTTCAGCAGGACAATGCAAAAATGCATACTACAGCTATTACAAAAGCATGGCTTCATAGACGAAGAATCCGGATGCTAAATAGATTTTTCACCTACAGATAACGTATCAGGCAAGAAGGGGACCAAAACTCCAGAAATGCATAACCTCGAAGCCCAGATGTCTTCAAACTGATTTGAAAAGAAGAGGAGATACTACACTATAATAAACATGCTTTTATTTTATATACGATTAATCGCAATTAATCTTTTGATAGGACTAATAAATATAAATCTTTTCTCAACCTTTTCATGGAAACATTTTGAGCACAGATTTTATTAAATTTCCAGTGTTCACATTCAGGATCAAAACAATTAAATCTCTCGCATTTTAAAGATCTTAAAAGATTTTAAAAAAATAAAACAACGGCTTTCTCTTTGACGTACTGAGCCCCGTAGGAAGAGGATTGGCGCTGTGATGCCAAAACTTTCATCCATAGCGCTGATGGCCTTCATCAGCTGATACGCACATGAGCCAAAGTCCTGCAGGACCTCCTCTGAATCCTCTAGGTTTACACTAAAACCACACCAAAGTAAGTCATCCTTCAGTAAATAATAGAACAGTTTGAAGACACAAAAAAAGCAGACTTACTTACCCTTGCCTGCAGTTATCACAACAATTACTGCTACCCATAATTCCAGAAGTCACTTTCCTCAGACGCTTATCTTCAAAATGACATAAAATCAACCTAGGATATAATACAAAAATGTCCTAAAAAATATTACAATATGAAGAAAATCATATCTAATCAAAGTTGCTGTAAATGCATTTCTAAATATGCATAAACTGTCACATTTTAAACGCAAAAACCGAAATAATTAAATAAAAACTTTTTAATAATACATTATATTATGATGACAATATTAATCCATATTTTTCGTAAAACTGAAATTTGCTGTCAAATGCTTAATCATGATTAAATGCATCCAAAAGAAAGGTTTTTGTTTACATAATATGTGTATGTGCCGTGTATATTTATTATGTATATATAAATACACACATACGGTAGAGCTGCACAATTGCTGCAGTCTATTTAAAAGTGTTTATTTAAGTTGAACG
>JAUYWG010000378.1:0-16327 GCA_034779775.1 Enteromius afrohamiltoni | reverse complement strand
CTTAATAAATATACACAGTACATACAAATATACTATGTAAAGAAAAACTTTTATTTTGGATGCGATTAATCGCGATTCATCATTTGACAGCACTAGTCAAAACTGATGGCAAAAATCGTTAGGACATTAAGTAAAGATCACGTTCCATAATTTTGTACATTCCCTACAGTAAAGATATCAACATTTCATTTTTGATTAGTATTATGCATTGCTAAGAACTTCATTTGAACATCTTTAAAGGTGTTTTCCTTAATATTTCGATTTTTTATTTTGTTCTATCCTAACAAACATACATCAGCTGAAAACTTATTTGCACTATAATAGAACAGTATGTGCTCCAAACTTTATAAAATGTACCCTTATGACTGGTTCTGTAGTCCAAGGTCACATTTCATGCAATCTACAGAAATTTTTCCCAGAGAAGTAAATGCAATTAGTGAAATATTCATATACACAACTAGTAATGTACTAAAAATATATTTAACCATCCATTGTGTTTTGCAGGATTGACATGCACAGAGCAAAACTTCATCACTAAGGCAGGGAGTCAGCAGACCGCTTCTGAACATGGGATCATCATCGTAGCTCCAGACACCAGTCCACGTAAACAGCTCAACATTCACAGTCTTGCTGGTCCATCTCCGAAGAGATTACTCCCTTTAATTACGACTTCTGCCCAGCTTAATCTCAGAGATACATGGGCCAAGATATAATAATTATGGGGATCCCTTGGGAAGTCAGTGCATTACTACAACATGTAGATAAGCAAATGAAAGTCTCCCATGAGGATCAAATAGTAGTGTGACTTCCCAGTTTAGGTCAGGGGCTAGAGTTTCCCACCAGCCAGTCCTTCCTCTACTTGGACAAAGGCCAATTAAAGCATAAATCTAATGTCAATCATTGCAAGTCTGTACTGTTGCTGTAAGAAATTACTTACCACTGGTTATTGTTGTTTTATGTTCTCTATAGCCTTATTAACACAATGAAAATGATGACTCTGCTCTGGCCAGGTGGCTGTAACATTGAAGGGGAGGAAGAGAGCTGGGATTTCGGGACAGGTGCAGGATTTTACATCAATGCCACCCAGGAGCCCTGGAAGACCAACTACCGCATGTACTCGTATATCACTGAGGAGGTGTGTGTACTTTAACCGCTTCAAAGTCTTGTTAGTTACCAGGATAACAAAACGATGCTCTAATAAGTACGTATGCGAAGACTTTTCTAATGAAAAATATTAAACATATTCTTCATCACTCTTGTTCTCAGCTTCCACGGCTAATTAATTCGAACTTTCCTGCTGATCCAGAGAAGATGTCCATCTCTGGTCACTCCATGGGGGGCCACGGAGCTCTCATTTGTGCACTTAAGAATCCTGGGAAATATAAGGCATGTATACTGTATATTTGATTGCTCCATCATTTGCTTGGAATTCCAAATTTTTAACGTGGATTTTTCACGTCTGTTTCAGTCTGTGTCAGCTTTTGCACCCATCTGTAACCCTATACAATGTGCATGGGGACAGAAAGCTTTTTCTGGCTATCTTGGATCTGATAAGTCCACCTGGGAGGTGAGAGATGGTCGCATGTTTAAACATTAACATTGCTAAATACATTTTAAATACATTTTTTTTTCATGAAGGTTGCATTGAAGCAATTTTGTATAAATGATAAATATTAAAATAAATAAATATAATAATACAATTTTGTCATCATTTACTCACCCTCAAATAGTACCAAATCTGTATGAATTTCTTTGTTCTGGCGAAAACAAAGGAAGATATTTAGAAGAAAGTTTGTAACCATGCTGTTTTGGGTCACCATTGACAAAAAAAAATACTGTTCGTCAAAGAAAAGTTATTATAGTTTCCACAAAAATATTAAGCAGCTCAACTGTTTTCAGCATTGATAACAATAAGATAACAAATCAATAACAATGATTTTTAAAGGATCACGTGAAACTGAAAACAGGAGTAATGGAAATTCAGATTGGCCATACCAAAAATAAATAGCAATTCAAAAAAGTTTGTATAGAAAGCACTAAATTACAGTTTTACTTTGTCTTAAATAAATGTGGTCTTAGTACGCAAAAGAGACTTCTTTCAAAAAGAAAGAAATCTTACCAACCTCAGACTGTGAAAGTTTATGTAGCAGCATATAATATTTTGTTTCTGAATGTTCTTTAACCACACCACATTGTCTAACATCATTATTTTGTCTTAATCGTCTTCCTGTCATCTCCACAGTTGTATGATGCTACTGTATTGGCTGAATCCTATTCTGGTCCTGAGCTTGATATTCTGATTGATCAAGGCCGTGATGACCAGTTCTTGTCTTCCAGTCAGCTGCTTCCTGACAATCTGATCGCTGCCTGTTCCAAGAAGAAAATCCCTGTCGTTTTCCGTCTTCAGCAGGTCAGTACTGAACCAACCCATGATTAATAAGAGTTAATTATATAGGACCTTGATGTTTACTGCTAATAGTCACATATCTCAGCATTTTAAAGCAAAATGGGCACATACCAGAAAATTCCACTATATCTTTTTACTAAATACTGAATATTTGTATTAAATTGTAAAGAAATGAAAGCATTTTTACTTGTGTCTTTGATGCATGGTCAGGCATTTAGATTTTAATACATGGACTTGGAATATTTAAAATGTTTTTCCATTATAATGGTGTATATATTTTAAGAAAAACTAAGCTTTATTTGGTTTCATCTTGTTTTTCATGTGCTCTATCAGGGTTATGATCACAGCTACTATTTCATCTTCTCTTTCATCAACGACCACATCAAGCACCATGCCAAATATCTGAACGCCTGAAACTGTGCGTCATGAGTAGAGCAACCAGCTGTTGTGCCTAAAAGATCATAACAAGACCTACAGGATCTGCACAGCTGGAAAAGACATCACAGCCATGTCTCTATCACTATCACTCACTCTCTATTTTCTAATGGATAACCAATAGAGTTATGTTTCAGTGTCAAGACATTTACATTTCTTTAAATAAAGGCATTTGGTTGTAGTTTTGTATTGGTTGTTCTGCAACAATTGATTGGATTTAAATTGATTTTGTGAATGACAATTATTCTGCATGTTATTAACAAGCACTAATTTCACACTAAATAAAGCAGTCTACAGGACCTTGAAAATGAAGAAACAAAACAGTCTTTGAAAGTGAAAGTATTTACTGGTAGAAGTTGGTACAAATAAACCATATTTACAAAGGTTAAGGCAAAAGGTGGAATGACATGCATGTTTTTTCCAAAAACATTACTGTACATGCACTTAAAGTTCACAGAATTACAAAGGGGAAGAATCCCAAACACTGAAAAGACATGGAAAAATAATTCCTATTTATAAAATTAAAGTACAAAACTGTTTAGTACAAGCCTGTTCTCCTTATACAAAGTAGACAAAATATCCACATAACATTCAGCAGGTAAAAGATTTGTATCCCATTTTAAAGTGATTTATCAAACACATCTGATCTGATGAGCTGATATTTTCTCCAAATACTGTAATATAAATACCATGCGTAATACTATTTGCCAATTGCCAAAAAAGACAGTCCCAAATACGTAAAGTGCAAAACACTGTCATTTCAAAATCAAATCTGCATTTAAACCTCTATCTAGTGTGTGTGAAGTAGGCCTAGTTTCACTGCTTTGTCTGTGAAGTGGTGGGGAGTGTTGACGGTACAGTAATGATGCACAAGGTGACCACTGCCATGGAGATTTCCATACTGTACTTGAGTATAAACAATAAACCTCAAATGAGTTTTAATCTTTGAGGACTACCCTAAGAACAATTACTTAAAAGATACAGCAGTGAATTTATAGGATGTGACTACTGTCTAAACTATGCTTTAATGTTTAAAAAAAAAAACACCATGTAAAGCTACCATCAAAGACCAAAATCTAAGTGCTGTCCCATTCAAATATCCCTAAAGTTAAATTTTCTAACCCGCACCTTCATTTTGTTTTCATTTTTTTTTTAATCAATTCCCTACAGGTTTAAAATCCAGGAAGTTGTATGAGTATTATTAGGATAGCTTTTGAACCCATGCACCAATTTATAGCTTCTGGCCAGATTACTGACCTTAATATTTGCTACAGTATAATAATGTGCATTAATTTTAAAGAGCAGATCATATGTTTTTGTTGGCAATTACAGTACAGAGATAATCCTTAGTAAATGTATTTGTACTGAATGCATGTAAATTATTGTCATGAATAAATAATTACAGCCAACAGTCTCTCAGAAATTCCATACGGAAGTTTTTTACTGCTTTCATATAAGAACCTAAACAAAAATAAAATTGTTTTTTTGCCCTGTCAGTTCACATTAATAAAATAAATTGTGCTTTAGTTTTAAGTAAAATAAACACCAAATCAAACATATTAAAATAAGCACATCAAATATAAATGTTCTGTACATTTTACACGTTCACACACTAACATCACATAACAAATCCTTCTACAAAAACCACAAAACTCTTACTTTAAAAATACATTAAAAAAAACTATAAAATGATAAATTTTGTAAAACAGTTTGATATATGAAAATCATTTTGGCAACTGTCAAATAATCTCCAGTGAGTTATCAGCTTCAGATGTTTTGGTCTGTTTCATGGCTGAATCTGTGAGAAGCTTTGGACATCAGACAAATACGCACAAGTAAAAAATAAAAAAATCAACTTACGTACAAAAAGTGCCAACATGTGCTCTCGTTCTTTCACTCTCACAAAGAAATACTCTCCTCAAGATATCAATCACACATAAACAACTGAAAACAAATGCCAGGTATGTCGTTTTCTACCGTCCACACACTCAAACATACTCTTTTAGTAAAATCATACCTGACCGACAGGTAAGCGGAGCAGAGACTGTAAGAAACTATAGTGAGGCCACACCTCCCCTGAGACAAAAAAAAAATTACCGTCTCCCAAAAACAAGTTCAAAAGTGATTACAAATACAAACTCTGGGAGGACGAGTGTATTAAATCTAGATCACTAAAGGCCCAACACAAATATCATATAGGTAGATGTATATGTATATAAACTATCAGAAATTGTGCACAATTCTGTATACGTCTCAACTAACTGTTTTAATAAATAAATGCATTTTAAATAAAGCAATTTCTTATCTCAAGCTAGTTTTGCGCTAATTTCGCTAATACGACTATGGCCTGGGCAACAGTGATCAGATAACAGTACTAAATAATAAAGTAAAGAAAGTGAGGAAAACATGAGCATATACCTGCAAGCTGAGGATCACCTGTTCTGATAGAAATAAATGGACATGGTCCAAGGAAATTCTGAAAGATCGTCTTGCGGTATTAGTGTGTGTGTGTTTGTGCAACTCATGTGATGAGTGTCTCACTGGCCGAAGTCTCATCCAGCAAAGCTTGGACAGTGATGCCAACTTTGATCAAGCCCTTCTCCTCCAGAATATGATGCGGCAGACATAACTTATCCTGGAGAGGACAAACAAAGTGTCATGTCAGAGAAGAAAGAGACACAGTCGTGGAAAACAGAATTTATTCACCACCAAAACTGAATGCTCTTGTTACTTAATACAGACTCACCTTGTTTAGCAGTGATGCCAATTATGATATCAGTCATGCAAACAATAATAATAATTTAATTTAAAAAAAATGCTGACCCCAAACGATGAACAGTGACCTTAAAAATAAACTAAAGGGTACAAAAAATGTCTTAAAGAAACACAAAGATGAGAAAAACAACCCAAACTGTACATTTATTCCTTTTCATTTACAGGGTCATAAAAACCACAAAGCCTTACAAAGTCCACTAGAAGCAGCAGCACTGAACGCTATTCAAGAAGCAGCTGAACTGTCTAATTTAACTGTCTAATTCTGTCTAATCTAATTTAAGCAGTACAAACACTCTCTGCATCTTGCAGCTTTTTTTCTTATACAAAGGAGGAAATAACTGGGAAAAGATAGCGAACAGAAAGTCCCGAACAGTCAATATTGCCTTTATTTTTGTCAAACTGGATGATGAAAGCAATGCCAATTATAACTGCTGTGATCCAACCGATAAGGTTTGAGGAAGTGATGTCTGCTCATTTACTAACGGCTCCTTTTAAAGATTTCTTTTATCTGTGATGAGATAAACAAGGTCATTCTATTACATGAGATAAAGATTGGAACCTAAAATAGAATCAGAGGATCCAATAAGAAGAGACCCTACCCTCCCCGGAGTAAATGACATACAGATACTGCACTGATAACTCAATTATTACAATTTCATAATTTTAAAACCCATCTCGGCCTCTATTACAGATCACTGATATGACACATGAATTAAAGCGTATTATCCGATGCTGTTATTTATTGGATTAGTCACGTTGCTGTGGAATGTTGCTTATCAAATTCATTAAAAATTAGATTTGGTTCACTCTGTCATTCTGTTTTACTAATGAACAGGAAATTAAACCAATGGCTCACTAGTCCTATTTCATCCCATAGATGGCGTTTTGGATCAACAGGATATTTAAGAATTCCCAATCTAAACATTAACACATCGTGCTCTTAAAAACACTCTCAACCAAAACTAGCTGCTTTTTACATCCAACAGATAAATGTGCCCTTATGCTAATGATAAAATGTTTTTAATCATAGATACAACCTCACCGTACAAGTCTTCTGTGCAAAGCTATCATTTTGCTTTAATGGCATCTGGACCTTCACTTACTCAAGTGTCCTGATTTATTATCTGCAAACTGTTTCTGTGAAGCAGACCAAATGTGCGCTTGATTCCTGCAGATATATTGCTGATCACTGGCATATCCGTTTGTATTATTTTTGTTTTGTCATGCAGATGCTAATAAATATACCACTTATATTGTTTATATGTGAAATATTCAACGGAATTCAGCATTACGACGGCTGAAATCGAACTTTCTGAAACAAGTTTTTGTACAGAGGTGGAAGTGAGTGAGGATGTGGCCATTCGTCATTCCTTATTAAAGTGCTCAGTGCACCTCCTGCGTAAATGTTTGTAAAAAGTCTGTTTAAAGAAGCTTTCCTTAGCATTTTGCAAGGACTAATAAATACGTTATTCGAAACGCCAACCAATAAATAACACTTATTCAAACATGAAAATAATTAAATCTCTTCCTGGAACACGTTGTTTTTACAAAAATGTTGCATGTTTGTTGTTATGTATGGTTTCCATCACAACCGAGTCAGGATGTAAGGGTTGATCAAACATGAAACTAAAAGTTTTTACAACTACATGTGCTTCGACTGACAGGGACACATTTTTCTCCAGGCTGTGCTCGTTTTGAGGAATAGTTCACCCAAAAATGAAAATTCTGGAGTTGGTCTCCATTGCCTTCGAAGGCACAACTGTTCGGTTACCCACATTCTTTTAAATATCCTCTTTTATGTTCCACAAAGACAAAAGAAACCCATACAGCTTAGTAACAACTTGACGGTGGTACATGATGACAGAATGTTAATTTTTAAGTGTACTATTCCTTTAAGTGAGGCCAACTGTTGAATGTGCTTTCAAAGACCAGTAAATGATATAATGTGTTACTTGTGTTACTAATGTGTTTTAAGTTCATTTTAGGTTATTTAAATTCGCTCCAGCTGTAGGCCACAAACAGCATCACCAGACAGAAAACGTGCAGCAGACTTGAGCCAATCAGATCCCATATTTGCCAGGAAGGGGGTGGAGTCTGAGTGGATTCGGGGATAAGCTTCTTGACTTCTGTCTCTTTCTCCCTGCCACTCTCCACCTTTCCTTCCTTCTGCCTTGTTCCTGTGCTCTCCACCATGAGTAAGGCCGCGACCACGGCCCAGAGCGGACGCAGGTTAAACTGCAGAACGTCATAAGCCGAACAGAGAGAGGACTGAGAGAGATTAAAAACATGGAGGGGATGACAAAGAGAACCAGGAAGAGGAGAAGAGAACAGAGTGATGATGAAAAATGGATGGAGAGAGAAACAAAGGGAGAACATAAGCAAAGGAAAATGAGAAAAGGAGAAATCATCCGTCCAGCACCAGAGAAAGATAAGGAAGGCGATTAGACAGTGATAAAGGTCAAAGGTAAAATGCTTTGAGCTCAACAAATGACAAGATTTCTGGATCATTCTCAGGAAATGGTTCCAGTTGTGTAATAAATATGCTCCCATGATTACGTTACTGTTAACAAGATAATGAAGTCACATTGTTTAATGTTTGATTTAACGTATACTGAAACCATTTCAATTTGAGGACTTTTAATCTAAATATTGATTTGATGTCCTCGTTTATCACCAATACATGAGTTGTACAGTATTCTGGTCTTCCCTCTTTATAAAAAATATTTCTGACATATTTAAGGAAAATAAATGATAATATTTGTGTCTTTCTTGAGCAGATGCTTCAAAACAAGGTACGTGTATATTGTATGTTTTCAATTATTTCAGTTTGTTCACACACACACACGCACACACACACACATTTGTATTGTCAATAATTCATCTATTTTACAGAAACAAAAGAGTGATTTTTAATTTTTTATATAGGACAAAACAAGATTTGTCTAAATAATGTGGTGTGGTGTAAATACTTTTCTTTTGCTTTTTCAATCACTCTGATATGTTGATTTGGTGCTTAAGAATAATTTATTTTTCATTTCTAATTAACATTAGTTGTGCTGCCTAATACATTTGTGGAAAGCATGTGTTTTTTTTCAGGATACTTCGAAGAATAGAAACTTCATAAGAATAGAAACAATATAAATGTCTTTAACGTATTGATTAATTTAATCCATACTAACTGAAAACAAGTTTAATTTACTGACCCTAAATATTTAAATGATATTGTATAAGCTTTCAATAATCATAAAAAAATTGGCAATTGAATTTGAATATTGACTAATAACCTATAAATAATATCCTAATAAAGTGGTCATCTAATCTTAGTAATAAACAAAGTTACCCCCCCCCCATATGGTCTTTTTTAACCCTATTAAATTAAGAGAAACCACAAACCCTCTGATTTTCAAGCACAAATGGCATCAATTCCCGAGAATGACCCTCTTACTGCCTTCTGAAAAAGAGCTTTCTGTGAGCGAGGCAGAACACCGTCAGTCATTGTCTCTCGTTCAGGAGGCAGCTGTGGCTGGTGTGAGGTGTGCTGGGGCAGATGCTGTTAGGTGCACAGTTGACATGTTGGTTAGCGGAGCATGTGCAGTAGTGGGCGAGCGTATAGTATGCCAGGCACAAGCTACAGCCTTTAAAAATAATACAAAGCAAGAACGCTGCAAAAGCCAGTAAAGAGCAAAGCAGGTCAAGCTACACTGTTTCTTTACTTACCAACTAGACTTAATTGATAAACAAGGCAATGATGTAAAATTAGATGTTACCGAACAAACAAGGCCTGGTTACATCAGCCCTAAACACGTTAACAGAATAACCTAGCTTAATAAACATCAGCTATCAGGATAGCAAACACAAGACAAATAATGACAAAGCTAGCTGCCATGCAGACTTGTAGTAGCTATTGCTACTACAGACACAAGCTCTGATAACTAAAAGCTTCCTGTAAGACACGCTAATCAGAAGAGCCTGTTATGAATGGCTTGGACCAAGCTCAACCCGTAAAGCAGAAGACAACATCTGGGTTTCTTCTAAGAAGGCTACTGATCTGGTATTGTAACCATTTTTAGTAGGTAGAAAGGAATAACAATAGAAATTGACCAACATCCCTCACACAAAAACACATGCAACATATAGACAATAAACATTTCGTCCATGTTTCAGTAGCACATGGACATTGTGTTCATTGTGGCTAGTTAACAATATATTACACAAATTGTCTCACTGAATTGAAGAAATGACGGTTTTATTGACAATTTACACAGACATTCGTTTTACTCATATAGTATGTTATGGTTGTCACCTGTTTATCAGTACACTGCAATTCTTAGTCACAGCTCATAGAAACGTGATCATTTAACAGAGAGCAGGTCAGAGCCATAAACAGGATGGAATGTAGCCCTAGAAATGCATAATGAAGCCTAAAGCCATGATGATAACATCTTAATACAACGCCACGATGCAGCTCTAGTAGGGTTATATGATGAAAGTGCCTTTAAATGCTGTTCTATGATCCGTTTTCCCAACACCTAAGAAGAGTGTTACTGATCAGACAGCATTATGAGGCAGTCAGCTGCTTCAGATGAACAAACTCATTCAAGTACATACATGTATTTTACTAGAATTTGTTTTCAAGGAGCCCTGTGTGTACAGGTTTACTGTCAGAAAAACTCTGGAACTTTACAACTGAGCAGACAGGTTTTCCAGACTGAGATTCAGAACTTAAATTAAACAGGAAATGCGGTGGAAATCCCCATTAGAAGTACACTTCACTAAAGCACTAGTTACAGTATGTAAAGATAGGGACATGTTCATCACATATGAGTAAGACGAAATTCCCTTAAATGCAAAACACCTCAATTGGCAGTAATACCACAAAGCAGGTATTATTCTATGTAGAAAATATGGGGAAAGACTGAAACTCTGGTCAAGGTCACATTTTTTCTAATATATTTCAAATTTATTATAAAACCAGACAACAATAGTATGATAAATTAACCTTCACCTATAGGCCTTTAAGTAAATGAATGTTTTTTTTCTTTAGGACTGCACATAAGAGACTAGTACAGCAAAACCTGTACAAACAGTGGCCCTGGAGAAATAGATCTAGTTCATTTGGCAATAAAACAATTCAATATTTACCTCAGGGACTCCCATTTTCCTGCAGGCGTCCAAAAAGTTTTCAACATTTCTGCGACATTTAGCCATGCTAAGCTTGGGCTGAAGGTTTTACATATCCATACACGGATGTCAAAAAAGAGAAAGAGGGAAAAAACACAGGTTAACAAACAAACACATACACAATCTTTCAAAAACATTTTTGTAATAAATTCAACTTTTTATTCATCAATAATGCATTAAAGTAACAGTAAATATATTTAGAATGTTATAAAAGATTTCCATTAAATATAAAAGATTTTATAGATTCCTGAAAAAAATATGAGAATTTCCACAAAGATATTTTTAACATTGTTGATAATACAAAATGTTTCTTTAGAAAATCAGCTTATTATTATGATTTCTGAAAGATCTTTAGTGCCTGAGGACTCCTGCTTTGCCATTACATGACAAAATAAAAAAACAGAAAATTTGTTTTAAATGATACAATTCATAATTATTATTAATTAATTATAACTAATTATCCATCATATAAAGAAATGTAATAAAATATTTAAAAATATATTTGGAAATGTAACTGAACTCAATCTTTTGAATGGTAGTTTATAGTATTGGTGCAAATGTGTGGATAATTCAGACATGACTCACCACTGCAGGGGATGGTACATGGATACTGGCCACTGAACGTGGCCGAATGTGATTGACTAGGTGACAAAGCACCACCCCATCCATGAGAGAAGAGCCCAGATCCTCAGGAAGAACTACTTTCAGTCTGCTCTCAATACTCTGGCAAATTTAACATGATTGGGATGTAAATAAAACATTTCCATACAAATATTTTTTGAATACAGCCATATATTCAGTCACCAACCAACCAATATAGCTAGTTTACATACATTCCTTGTGTGTTTGCGTACCTCTCGTAGTTGCTCTATGAGCTCCAGCTCCTCTCTGAGCTGCTCCATCTTTCTCCTCATGGTGAACTGAGGATCCACCGATTCCAGAGTCTTGTGCGTCCTGAAAAACACTGTCACACAACTGAAGCGTCACCAGTCTGCACAGAGCACATATCTCCTGTCTCACTCTCACATGCATAAAGACTTACTCTCATCTAGTCACTTTCTTTTAACGTCACATCTATCATGATATCCCAATACTAACTTTAGGTTAATGTCAATTTTGACATGAAAAGGATCAGTGATCAAATGTTATTACCATTGCTGTTGTTACTTTTTAAATGACAAGCTGCCTTTATTCTCCATTTACATCACAATGAACTTCCTGAATTTTTAAGGGAATGAATGGCCTTCCTGATGTGACAGCTGATGGCCCTTATTACATCACATTTCCCCACAAGGGGGAGCACTAGGCATGAAAGAAAGAGGAATATTGAGAGCGACAAGAACACAATGCTTCGTTCCACACATCTGAGTGTGTTTCTGTAGTTGCATAACCTCTCATCCTGTGAAGAAATGAAAGAAAGAGGACAGTATGTAGGGAGCATTAAAAGGATGTTATTCCAGAACATTCCTTCCCTTTTTGCTGTCTTTCAGTTCAAAGCCCTGGAGCAGTGTTTCTTACAACCAATGGTGTAAGTTTGGGGAAGAGGCAATCTGTTCACCAATAGCAAACCAGGGTTGCATTTGGGGAAAGCTGTTTGGAAACAGTAATTTTTTTTTGAATACTGAAACAAATTGTGCCTGTCACTCCCATTTTCTTTCTGTCTCAGCGTCTCTAAACTCTAAGAACAGCACACTTCCTAATGCAACTTAGTACTGGCAAAAATGAGACTCTTTCAAATGTTTACTGTTACACTGTGTGCAAGAGACAGTAAGTATTCCAGAAGGTTATTGACAAAACATGCATTTAAAAACTTTCCCTCAAAAGTAGAGAAGGTAGGAGTAGGAGAAGTTCTGACTTCCAACAGAAAGTTACAAAAATCTGAACACAGTCATTCATAAAGTGCATGTTTGCCTAATCTGATGAGGATCTTAAGTAGTACCGTGTATATATTTCATGTGTAAAATCATTTCACAGATTTGTCTATTTAGATCATGTTTTTTATGCCGTAAAAAAAGGCAACATCAATGAAGTTAATATAAAGTTCAACGATACTAAGTTCAACAAAGTTCAACTGTACTATTTGTACAGAGCAATTAATTAGTAATTTGTTCTCTTGTTCCATCATTCCCTCTTCCTCTTTCTCTCTCACAAGACGATGAGTAAGTACAGATGTCTCCTGGCAGTTTTTCATCCTCTGAAAGCATTTCCACTTAAATGGAGGTCTGATTTTCCCTCTGGGGCCATTATCTAATGCTTCAAAATAGCAGCTCTATAAATAAACACAGCTCCATTTAAAGCCACTGGGCCACCCCAAATTTCAGCTCAACCACATCCCCTCTCTCACTCCTGTGTTCTGAAAGACCCTGCAACACTACACCGCTAACCTCAAAAAAGTCTTAATTTCAGACAAAAAGTTGTCTACACATGATGAGTGACACATTTAAAGAAACAGCTCACCCATAGATGCAAATTCTGCCATCTTTTACTCACACTTATGTTGTTCCAAACCTGTATGACTTTATTTCTTCTGTGGAACATTACAGATATTTTGAGAAAGGTCTCATGTGTTTTTCTGTCCATACAATGGAAGTCAAGCATCACCAAAACTGTTTGGTTATCAACATTCTTGAAAACATTCTTTCTGTTTGTGCAAGAGAAAGAAATTAATAAAAGTTTGGAATGACATGAGGGTGTGTATATGTGGATAACTTTCACTTTTAGACCTTTGCTTCGCTGCTAGTGAAAGATTATTATACTTATTCTTCCAAATTTCCAAATTCTTCTTATATCTAAACTTTCAAAAATATAATTTTTTTTTTAGCAAAATAGGAAATCTCCGTGAGCAGGCTGAAGCATTCAGCCATTTTTGAAAAACAAGTGTTGTTTTTAAATTTAGATTTTCATAGCAATGAGAGTAATGCTTGCCCAAAGAAAAATGTGCTGCCATCATGCTAGGGTCCTTGTAGGTGGTTGTCAGAGTGTTGCTATGCAGCAGGGAGTTACAAAGCAGATTCTAGGGCTTTTTGGATGCTATAAAGGCATTGTTATGTGGTTGCTAGGGTGTTCTGGGCGGTTGCTTACCGACCAAAGTCAAAAGAGTCTACACCCAAAAGTCTTTGTTATTCTTGTTCCAGTAGCATAAATGGTGGTATATAAGGAGTTACATATTTTATATTAGATTTTTACAATTAAAGGTTTATTCAAATCTCTATAAAAGTGTCTCAGAGGCTAAACAACCACCACAAAAAAAAAAAAAAAAGAATGAAAAATTCATCTTGACAAGAAAACACAAAGAGACTTTTTGCAATGCATGTGACTGCACAGGACGATACATTGAGCAAACCTACCACTGCTTGGCATGTCTCCTTCTGCTGGGCTAGGGGGCGTGTCTCTATCAGTGGGCGGGGCCTGTGTAAGGGGGAGGGGACAGGGCGGAGTCGAGCACGGCACAGAGGGTGAAGCTAGATGTAGGTATCAACATTAAGCATAGTGCCAATAGGAGGAGCCGAACAAATGATTTTCATTGGAAAAAACACAGAAAAACAGGCGGGAGTTTCAGGTATCAGAAAATAGGAGGGTGCCAAGCAACAGCAGTGTGTAATAAAAGCACACAAGCAAGCAAGCAGTTCAGGGAAACAGATAAATAAAAGGGAAGAGAAAGAAGCCGGAAAATATGCAAAGCCAAATGACACGTAAATACAGCACAACACAAAAGAGAAAATATTAAAAACAAAAAAAAACAAAAAGTCAATGTTAGCAGCATTTCAGTACCAGTTTGTTGGCATGCTGTTAATGCACCTGGTACAAATGACTATTATTTATGTTAAGTGTCAGACTCAGGGCATGATATTGCTGGTAATGTTAGACATAAATAACAGATCGCAGATAATAATGCAAATGCTAGCTTAGATGTTAGAGGGGGAAGCAACAAGAAGCCTCTAGGCAGCTAAACAAACAGCTACATTAATTAAAAAGCATCCAGATGAAGCAAGCTGTTTCGTGTGTTTATTAAACTGTATACATTAATAATGAATGGTATTTGAGAAAATATCAAATCACAAAATTGAAGCCAAGAGAGTAATGATAAACAGCAATGTGAATGGATAAAAAGCCTGCCTGTAATGGCTTTTTATGGCTTTTACGAGCTCGACAGGATAACAGGTGCTGGCCACAGGCAAAATGATCTTAACATACAAACACTTCCGCCCCCTTACTACTGAAATTAGATGATAATGAGAGAGCCCAAAATGTGCACCATCCTCTAAAGTGCAATGCCACCCATGCCAACCAGCACATTGGCATCACGTGGGTTAGTAAAACAACACGGTTCTCACCTGATCTGGGCTTCAGACCAAAGGGAGGGGAGCTCAGTGTGGGGCTGGAAACTGGGGTTCTTTCTTCATTCTGGTATGAGACACACATTCAGCGTAAGTGAACTATTTTTAAAAAGTAAAATACCATTGCATAACGTTACTGTGGTGTAAAGCCACAGTAGCATTAAACTATGAGTCAGCAGAAAGATTTACCTTGGTAACCTGGTTCTCACAACTATCACCTGATCCCTCCTGGCCAATCATCTCACCCTAAGAGTGAGAAAAAACAGTCCGTGGGATTCTTGAGATGATGTAAGACGTTAACAGACCAGCTCTTTAGACATAATCAAACAATGCATCCCTGTTCTCTGCTTCCACATGACTCTTTGTCTGTCTTTCTCAAGTCTCTGTTTGTTTTTCCCCTTTCATTACATTTGAAAGACAATTACACGATTCTCAATCCTCGTGCTAGTACATGTACTTTAAACATATCATTTCTATTGAATCTAAAATGGGCATTTATGAAGTCATGGAGGTTACACCATGGACTAGATGTACGTGGACGGCAATGTTAATAAACAAACACAAATGCATCCAGCACAGCACGTATTTCAAACACTGTATACAGAGTGATTAAAGGAACAGATGCAATCTATAAATATCTGCAGAATAATTCAGAATTAATTGGTCAACAGCTAAACCGAGTACTTCATTCTTTGTGGTAGATGACAGCACAGTGCACATTATTACAAATAAATAATATTTTTGTCTTTGCAATCTTTAAATCCCCTAAAACAAAGTTAAAGAGACTTGCTTTCTTCGGTGAGAGAATTATATTTTTAGCAAACTAAATCTCTTCAACTATAAACTACAATGCAAAAAAAATGCAATTGCAAAACAAATGATTTCAGAAATTCTTTCTTATATTCTGGTATGGAACACCCTCTTTTAATCCAGACGAATAAAATCAAGAGAATTCACATCGATACTAATAAATAAAAATGCAAGGGGCGACAGAGGCCATCAAGAGCTTGTAAATGGCAGTGGCTCCAATTCTGTGGAAATCTGCATAGTTTGTGTGGGTCTGCTAGGAATGAGCTTCACGTTTACAATTACAACTACAAATATAGCTGCAAGCAGCAATTGCCGGGGTTCGAGCATTGGAAGGGTTTTGGGTTGTATAGGACAACCTGGATGTATGTCTGACATTTAAGCA
>JAUYWG010000377.1:0-16329 GCA_034779775.1 Enteromius afrohamiltoni | reverse complement strand
TGACAAGAAAGGGGCGGAGAACATATCAGTTGCTGGGGCAACACATGAGGTGGGTGGAGACAGGGAGCACAGGTGACTGAACATACAAGGAGTGGAAAAATACAACAGAGAGGCTGGAAGTGCTTTACTCAAGTTCGACTGGCACTTCCAGCAGATTACAAGTAGCACTCCAATTAAAGCCTATTTTTTATATTAATATGTCTTAAGCAAAGTTAAATGCTGTTGATGTTAATAGATTGCACCTATACTTAGTATAAAAATAAATGTATTAGAAATGTTTATACTGTGCATATATATATATATATATATATATATATATATATAATTTATATTTAATGATCTATGAGCACTTAATGATTTGACTACATGAAATGATGATTGAATTGCGAAAATGAATCGCAGGCCATTATAATGGTATGTACCAATTGTCACCGGTTCTGCTTTGGTATATTAACTTTCCCTCCAATTTGAGGCTCAAAATGACAGCGAGACAATTCATAATTTATAAGGCCAATTACCAAAGACAGTATTAACACAGTCCTTATTTGGTATTATCATGGTTTTTTATGTGTAGGAGCCCTCGTTGTATGCAAGATGTGAAAGGATTTGGAATCAAAAGGTGAATGTCAGATAATGGCCACCATTAGAAGCCCTCTAATCAGCTTTTCCCTATTTCACATGAAATCTAAGCACAGTATTGCGCCATATGAAGAAAGATTAAATTGAGTGAGAGCTCTTTGCTCAGATTAGTGGTGGTCTGTCAGAGTGGTGGGTATTTGTTTCCTAAATGATTGAGCTGAAGAAAATGGCTGCTCTTATCAACAGCACAGAAGCTGTTGATAACCATTTAAAACCATTGTTGAAAACCATTTACCAAAGGTCAAGAGTGTATGCAGAGATTTACTCGTAATGAGAGCCTCTAATAGTCTATAATGATAGTAAGATTTGTTTTGTTCAGGGAAAGCATTTATTTTCAAGGTAAAGCTAAAAGGTATTGACTTTTTTAGCAATAAGAACTTTGTGTATCAGGATAGCGTGCATATCCAAGGTTTTAACATGAGCTGTTTTGTGCGCTATTTATTGTCTTGTGAATTGAAAAGACAGAGCGGGTGATTGGCAGGCAGACTGTAAACAGTTCCATCAATGCCTTTCAGGAAAAAGACATTTAGAAAGTCTGTCAGTTTAGCAATGACGTATCTCTTCTTTGTGCTTTATTGCAAATGGCAACCATAGTGTCCCATACAACACTTGGCTCAGTTTGATTTGCATGAGGTTTTTCAAGTGCAGAACAAAGAGTGAGGGTAGTCTACCAGTGTGCCAAAGACATTGATCACTGACCTGTCTTGTTACGGTGACATAAACCTGCTGCCGCGGCCAGGGCTTAGCCTCTAGCCCAGATCAAAAGCTCTCAGGCTGAACGCAGAGGTGATTAATGCCTTCTGTTACAGCGTGCTTTCTGGTCACTGTGTCAATCACATGGACAGATGCTTTGTCATAACACTGCAAACCCAATGCTGTTGCAGAATCTATGGATCTAGAGGTGAGTTGTGCCATTTTTTACAAGTTGGTAAGATTAGGCAGTGAAAAGGAAGTGGTGTAGGTGTAAGTGAGTCTGATTTCTTGCAAAGTTTCCTCTCTTTTCTGCTTAAATGCTTTGTCCTTGCCGTAGTCACTCGTGGATTGCCTTCTAGAAGGATTTGCAAAGGCACTCTTTTCAGTAAAGCTGTGTTGGAATAATATGTATTTTGCTAAATGCTAAACAAATACAACTAATTAGGACTGCTTAAAGTAAATAATATGTAATTCCTTGTGACAATATTATGCTAAAGTCGAGATTTGCATGCTTATGGAGACATACACTGAGGTGGCATTCTTAAAAAAAAAAGGATTTTAGGTAAAGAAAAAATGCTGTCATGAACCCAACTAATTTTGGCTGCTAAAGGTCATTTACTTTAAAAAAAAATAAAAAAAAGCATTAATGATGATTAAATATATTGTGTATTAAATTGTAATATTTTGATTAATATTGTTACACCTAACCTAAAGCTCCTAAAGCTGGGGAAAAGTGCTGATCAGACAGTTGTCCAGAAAACAATTATTGACACTCTTCACAAGGAGTGCTGTACCAACATCAGATCTTCATCTGCACTGATATTCTCTGGTAAAACAAGCTCTCTGAATACTGATGGTGGTTATTTTTTCTTGAATTCATGCAAAGCAGCAGCAAACACTTAAATAACAGGTATTTACAGGCTTCACTTGTTTTCAGAATTGACTCAAAGTCTGTTCACATCTTTGTAGCTCTGCTCAGTAATGTGTCTTTGACCTTTATTGTGTATATTTTAATTATACTGTGTTGTAAATAAAAAACAAATCATTTTTCAATCAATCTCCTCCTATTCTTTCTACCTGACTTACCTGTCAGTTTCACTAATGGCCCATTATTGGCCCCAATGGGGAGTGGTCTTTGTCTTTTCAGGTGATAATCACTTAATATTCATGGTTATTCTCACGCCCACGCATACTGGCTTTCAGCCTCAAAACATGTCTTTTAAAATTGAAAACACTATATTGTTTTCTGTGAATAAGCAATTGAAATGATTTTCAAATCATTCTGAAGTAAATATTCTACAACAATAGGCTGGTTACTCTAAATTCTTATTCAGGACCAGTCACTATGGCTTGGATGGCCTTATTTTAGAAAGTTTTATTTTCTCAAAACTTAATAACCATGCATAGTATTTTTTTTTTCTAAAAAATTCTAAAAACCAAAACAAATGTTTCTAAAAACCATACATAACCAACTGTAAGCAAAGTCAATTCAAGTATTTGGATGAACTTCACAAGGAATTGACTAAGGCTGGGGTCAATGCATCAAGAGCCACCACACACAGACGTGTCAAGGCATTTGGCTTCAGTTGTTGTATTCCTCTTCTTAAGCCACTGCTGAACCACAGGCAATGTCAGAGGTGCCTGGGCTAAGGAGAAGAAGAACTGGATTGTTGCCCAGTAGTCCAAAGTCCTTTTTTCAGATGAGAGCAAGTTTTGTATTTCATTTGGAAACCAAGGTCCTAGAGTCTGGAGGACGGGTGGAAAAGCTCATATCCCAAGTTGGATGAAGTCCAATGTTAAGTTTCAACAGTCTGTGATGATTAGAGGTGCAATGTCATCTGCCGGTGTCGGTCTAATGTGTTTTTTAAAAACCAATGTCACTGCACCCGTTTACCACAAAATTTTAAAGCACTTCGTGCTTCCTTCTGCTGACCAGCTTTTTAAAGATGCTGATTTCATTTTCCAGCAGGATTTGGCACCTGGACACACTGCCAAAAGCACAAAACGTTGGTTAAAGGATCATGGTGTGTTTGACTGGCCAGCAAACTCACCAGACCTGAACCCTACAGAGAAACTATGGGATATTGCCAAGAGGAAAATGAGAAACAAGAGACCAAAAATGCAGATGAGCTGAAGGCCACTGTTAAAGAAACCTGGGCTTCATACCACCTCAGCAGTGATCACAAACTGATCACCTACATGCCATGCTGAACTGAGGCAGTAATTGATTCAAAAGGAGCCCCTACCAAATATTATGTACATATAAAGAAAAATGTATAAAAAAGTACTTTCCAGTAGGCCAACAATTCACTAAAAATGTTTTTTTTTTTTTTTATGAAGTGTTTTATTTGTTTAGATTTTTGAGGTTTGAGGTTTTTGTTAAACTAGACTTAAGACTTAAACTACTTCAGTCTGTGCTTTGATTTTTAATTTTTTTTAATAAATATATATGTATATATATCTTTCAAAATTTGAGTTGAATTACTGAAATATATGAACTTTTCCAAGACGTGATGCACTTATTATTATTATTATTATTATTTTGTAAACAAAACAATATCAGATTATGATTTACTATAAATACTATTTCAATATGTCAAATTTGTCATAGTTATGTCATATGTGTCATATTTAATTAAAAAAAATTACATTTACTAGAGTGGAAATAGTTTCAAATATAAATATAAATATCAAATTCATTCTCACATATGTTGGCTCCTGAAGGTATAGAAAGTAACACATAATGCGATGCAAGTATATCTATACATGTAGTATAAGTATTTCTGTTTAGGTACATTCAGCAGTAGATGTATATCCGGATATATCATGGCTAATATAATAACACTACAATGAGCGACCTGTAGTTCTGTTCTTGGCTTTCTCTGCAGCCCCTGACAGAATTGCTTTATTATCCTCTAAGCATCATCCCACAGACATCACACACTCCTCTGACATTTGGCCTGTGACAGGAGCAGAGATGAGGACAGAGGAAATATTAACATTCTCTACCACCTCTCCATCTCCTACATATCTGACAACAGCGCCGTGGGTTAAGACAAAGTGGAGTGACAGCGGGTCGAAATGGCAATTCTCAGGCAAGAAAAAAAAGTCAAAGCCCAAAACAGGGAATGAAGAAAGGGAAACGTTTGATGCTCTCACTGAATGCAAGGTCTCCCCGGAAATTGGCATTCACAACAGCTTACTCCAGCTTTGAACTTCTTGTAGGGGCAGACAGTGTGAGGACATTAACAGCGAAGAAAGGCAGAGGGAGAGATTGTGATGGAAACTCTCAGTGAAATAATCAGCACATGTTCGATGCTCCCAGCCATGGAGTGAAAAAGCAGAGAGAACAAAGCTTCAGCTCACACGGGGCAGGAGAGCATGGAGGAAATGGAGTGGAAGAGAGGTCACTGTCGGCATTTTCTCTTTCAGGGCTGAGCATTCTGTGAATTGTCTCATGTATGGCTGCTGTTTAAACACAATAACATGCTCGAGTCTGAAGTGTAATGGAAGAGAAGGGCATGCGACTGAACTTAAAATAACATTGTTCAACGCAGAGATGTTATTTGAGTTTTAGGGTACATTATATATAATGCACGGCTCTCTGAAACAAATAATCATGATTGGTCATGACACTGAGGATATTTGTAAACTGCTAATTTAACATTAATAATATTTTGTGACTCAAAATTTTAAATGTCCTTGTAAATAACTTTATTTCTCATATTCATCTTTCTTTCTTTTTTGTTTATTTATTTTGTAAGTAGAAGTTTAATAAGTAAAATAAAGTCAGCTGCTGATTATATCAAAATAAATCCCATCACAATGACACAAGCTTTACATCAGGGTCATGATCACCCCATCAAACTATATTTTGTCATAATGGCCAGCTGGCTATTTATTATAACTTACATATTAATGTGTACATATATATTCAAGATCATCTTAATTTTTCACTGTCTCAGCAAAAAGAAAAACAACAACTGAAACTTAAATCTGAAAGCAACTGCATCTGCCCTTTGCAAGTGCCTCTTCCAATCCCCCAAAAAATAAAAAATAAATAATAATAATAATGTTAATTCATCCATAACTTCCTGTTGGGAGTAAAAGCTAAATATGCGAGTCCACTAGATCTGACAGAGCAAGATAAAGTTTAGAGCATAGCAGCAGACCACCCCTTCACTTTGATCAAGAGTATTACCCTTGGAAACAAGCAAGCTGTACAGAAATAAAGTCCTCTTTCGATCCCTGTCAGTGCAGCTGACATTAGAATCCATCACTGTCAGCAAAATGAGTGTCTGCAACAACACTATCCAAGGTTTAAGCTCAAAATAAACAGGATATTTCAGTGTTTTGAGATAATACCCTGGCTAAAGTTATGTTCCCTTGTAAATTATGAATAAGCAGCCACTTTGATCATTCTAAATATATCACTTAAAAGGGATATTTCACCCACAAATGAACAACATTTTTTTGTTACAAACTTCGAACATGAACAGAGATTCTCAGGATGTTGTTAATTTCTTCACTTAAAAAAATCTAACAAAAGACCCATAAAATTAGCTCATATCACTCATGTGCAATACACTCAGTCTCAAATGACTATTTTTATGGTGTTTCTGTCATATTCTGAGCTTGATATGAAAATGTCCTACATTTCAAAATTACCTAAAATGTCCTGGCTTTAGCTTTGTTTACTACTAACAGTGTAGGGAACATTCCAAGCACTGCAAATGTGTGTGTGTGCGTGTATAAAGAGGACTGTTGTGCATGTCAATAAGACACACAGTACAAACCTGCTTGGACATGTCCGGGAAAAGAGGACACGGTTACCCTATCAGGGGTGAACTTACCCCATTAGGCAAAGGTAGGCAACTGCCTTGGGCCCCCAAAAGATAAGGGGCCCCCAAAATGCTTTTCACAAGATGTGCATTAAGCATGGATACGTGAACGGTTACGGTGTTTGTTACCAGGACGTCTGTGTGTTGGAGTTGAACGTGCTTCGTGTGTAACCTGCTTGTAACAAACAAAAATATTATGTATCTGATACTGACTGCTGCATGAGCGCAAGGTCTCTCGATCTTTCCCATTCCGACCTATCTCTGCATCTGCTTGGTTCAAAAACCCTGTTTACACTAGGTGCGTTTTTGTTTTAAAACGCATAACTTTACGTGACCTATCCCAGCGTTCCTATGCCAATGTACTGTAAACAATAATAGTTTGTATTCCAAACACCATTTTAAACACACTGGTGTTAACCGAGCACGGTAAATTTAATTTTAGATTTTTTTTTTTAAATCTAATTTTTAGAATTTTTTCACCTATGCTGCTTTAGGGAGTGTCTGCAAATTTACATCTACTAAATTAAAAAAATTCTACTATTTGTGCCTAATTTCACATGCAAGCACAGCTGGGAATAGTATTCTAAACTACTGCATGTGTCTGTGCTCTGTATGCATGCATAGTCATTCAGATTGATCACAATTAACGTTAGTATAATCACAAATTCCATGGTAAAGCTAAATGGCTAGTGCAGCAAAACCATGTTAATGTGTGGTTTCTTTAGTTTAACTATTATGTTTTTTTATTTGTAGTAAACACGTTTAATTTTAATAAAGCACATTTATCCAAGTGCAGAAATGAACGTGAGTAATCTTACCTGATACTAATATTACAATAGCCAGTCTTAACAGTTTACGTGATCTGGCTCTTTATTTGTATTTTTTTTTTTTTTTTTACATATCAAAATATATTAAACGTGCATGCGGTAGGAATATCTACGGCGCATCGCATTGTGA
This sequence comes from Enteromius afrohamiltoni, assembly GCA_034779775.1. Classification (NCBI taxonomy): domain Eukaryota; kingdom Metazoa; phylum Chordata; class Actinopteri; order Cypriniformes; family Cyprinidae; genus Enteromius; species Enteromius afrohamiltoni. Next base: position 9,199 of record JAUYWG010000377.1, on the reverse strand, counting down.
AAAATATCACAGACATTGCATTTGGACTATCAGAGGTTGTGAGAGAAAAACACAGACATGGCAGATTTGGATGAGATTAAAATCACCAAGTACGTCTGTGAAACAAAACATTCTGACTTAAAACATTCTCAAAACAAACGACCCCCTGTAAAACTAGTCCCGTCCGAATAGGGCTGTACTTTTAGTCATTGATTAGGTAGCACACATATTCTGAATGCCTTTGGCAGAATTCAAATGAGCCATTTTTATCTAGATTAATCTAGATTTAAATTTTTGATTGACAGCAGCATGTCACACAAACTGAACTGTTTCGTACCTCAGACCTGCCCTGAGTGAGCTGTCATCAGACCGAGACGCAGAGATATAAAGGTAAAACAGTAGCAAAACTCGAGAGATTGCTTTTTTGAATTAGCCTGTTTAGGCTCGTTTCTCATTGGTTCCCACTTTTTTGGGAACAGAAATGCTCTAAAACAGCAGCTTTGCCAGAAATGACATTGCTCGCGAAATTGAATGTAGCATCACAGGAAGTACGGGCGGGTATTTGTAAGTTGAAATTCATACTCACAGCTCTGATGTGAAAAGCTGCATCTATTGATTTGCACACACAGACAATACTCAGAACAGCTGTGTTTTAAATTCGAAGTTGCAGATTAATAGTTACAAATGTGTAAAATGTCATTCACATAAACAAAATGACACAGTTGTGTACTACACATTTATCTTTGCACTTTACTTCAGTTTCACTGTACAACCACAAGTCATCCCTCACAGCCTCTCAGATCTGGCAGTACAACCTCAAATCCTAGCGCTTTGACTTTTGCTACTCCTTTTGTGATATTTCTGTAGCAAAACTCACTTGGGAGAGCAGAGTCGGGGGAGGGGCTGGAGTGGGAATGAAGTCATTTTATTGGTCGATGCCTCACCAATGATTAACGCCAGTTCCCTTTGAGTCAGTCACTATAACGTTATGTCATTGACTGGTGCCATGGGATCCCGCCTGGGAGTCCAATTGCTTGCAGTGCTATTTCATTGGGTCTGAGTGCTTTCTTCCAGTGTTTCCGGACTGTTACATCTGGGTCCTCCGTCGCCTCACAGTATTTGCTAGCGTAGAAGCTTGAACTGTGTCCAATAGAGGGCTTCCTTCACCATCTTATGATCTTGCATCTTCTACCATGTTTTTCCCACCATGTTCCCCTCACTTTCGTAAGACTTCTTCCACACAGGACCCTGTGTGCTCCGATCCCAAATCCTGCTTCTGGTAAGAAAATCCAGGCACCCCTGCAGGGCCCATTTACTGACCTCCAGGGCGTTGAGATGCTTCCATTTTGCCGGACACGCTGTCTATTCGCAGCCTGTCAGCATTTGTGCCTCTTACAGTACGTGATGCAGTCCGGTTTGTGGCGTTTTCCATAGGGACCCCATGACGTCAGTCAATGACATAACGTCACAGTGACTGACTGAAAGTAAACGTCTGTTCAAGGGTTACATATGTAACCAAGACTTTTTCTCTCTGAGTCCAATTCTCTGAATAAAAACAACATTTAAACATGATTTAGGAACAGCTGGTTTCTGAACTTGTAGCCTCTGTGATTTGGTTTAATAGACCTGCTGGTGCGCGCTTGTGTGTACTGCGTCATGCCACAGAGAATGTTCATTAGCGCAGTAACCATTTGCAACATTGCGATGGGCATTCCCCGAGTTCATTTCCAAAGGAGGATGGGTTATAAAGGATAAAGTAAGCTTTTGTAGGATAGGAGTTGTCACGGCTGCTAACAGAAAAACAAGCATTAAATGCAATCTCTCTTTGCGTTGTCTGTGAATGTTAACGGCAGCTGGTAATACTACAGCAAGGGCTGAATCACTTCCCTCCAAGCGCAGGTCCGAACTCTGCTGTATTTGCCTCTCTGGAAGGGATTTCATTTCACTGGTTTTGAATTATCTCCTCAGCTGTTGGAATAAATAATTGGATTTTTTGAATGAATGGATAATATTTATTAAGTGCTGTAGCTTACATTTCTGTTGTATACAGTAGTTTGACTATATATTACATAACTAGTTCCTACTGTGAAATAGACTCATGCCCTTTTGTTAATTCACTAATATATTAAGTCTCAACACTCAGCTTCTTTTATTTTCAAACGTAAAATGTCAAAAAAAATTGTTTTTTATGGTTGTTTTTTGAATGGACTTCAATTCCGACCTTGTAACTCAAATGGCCACCAGAGTGACAGTGTCCAGATTAATGCTTCCTTTTTAGTGATCTCGTCTCTCAGAGCCGTTGGCCTGGCCATGAAAATAAATTACAATTTACCGCATACATCCATCATGTTTAACTAATGCCAAAGTGTAGAATTTCAATGTGACACTTATCCCCAAATTCAAAAGATATGAGATGTGCGGTCTCCCGTCTCATTATAAAACCTCAGTGGAGCTGCGGCCATAAACACATGACGGCATTTTCTTTCAACATTGACATTCAATCAATGTCTGAGGGTGTAATAAGAAAAAAAAAAAAACTGATTAAAAAATAAACACAAGCATGAGCTGCCAAGCAAATTAAAAAGATGAGCTGTCAACTATGTCATTCATTCATACATTAGTTCATTTATTTTATGTGTAATAATAGCGTTAGAATGATTGTGATGAAGTTATATGTATAATAAATATGTAGTGTTTTAATTTAATTTAATTTATGCAATGTATTTGGACATTCATAACCCATATGTGAAATCTGAAGGAAAGCTTGAATAATTGTAATGTTCAATAAATGTAACAACTTTAATAATATTTTCAACCTGCACTTTCCAAGTTAGTCCATAGTAACAATCAACTCAGTGTTCAATCAAATCAAATACTGTATTTTAAAATAACGTTTTGTGCATATTTAGTATAAATATTTTTCATATTTACATATTTATGCAACTACGTCATGTGTTTGTGTGTATATTATATTATATTATATTATATTATATTTTTTAGAGATCACTCCAGACATGTTTCAAGTTTAGATGGAACAATTTCCGAATAAATTAGGAAAAATCTAAAAGTGTCATAATTATCCATTCCAAGCTACTTAGCTTTTTATTTTGCATGCATTAAAAATGTAAAATTGTTTGCATCCATTTCTTTTTGTAACAACAAAACCCATCAACTTTTCCAGCTACCTGAATTGTAGCTTATATATTTATATCCTCCTGAAATGTAGCCGTGATTTGTCTTCATATGTCAAATGCTTGATGATGCTATTCAGTTTCTCTCAAAGAGGCAAATGAAATGGGATTTTCCCTTGCTTAACTGCAGACAGATTCTTATTCTCATCTTCTGGCTATGGAACGGTGTTCATTTACTGGAGTCGAGCCAAAATGACAGTAAATGTGGTAAGAAAGAATCCAGGCAACGGTCTGAGGCATTACAAGGTAGAAGATAATCTGCCGGGGCACATATACTATGGTCGAGACTGAAATGAAAGCTCCATATCAGGATAAAAATGTTTATTTGTTTGTGAACATGCCATGATAAAAATCGTGTCTTTTTCCGCTCGTATATTCACACTGATGTGCTACACGCTGATGCACATATACAAGATGGGCATCGGCAGGAAATGAGAGGCTATCATGTTTTCCGCTGCTAGGCTTTTCTCTATTTCACTGAGGTGTAACACACACTGTTGTGATTGTCTCAGCAGAGCTTGTGTTTTGTCACAGCAGTATAGAAGCCCGCCAGTATGCCGTAGTACCGCATGCACCTCTGAATGTCAATAAGCTAGTGGCCTCTGACTAGCCCACTGTCTAACGGACCATTACCCGCTGTGATGAATTCTGTGTCTATGTCAACACTTTGACCCCGCGTAGAGTCTTGCTGTTGCTTTTCACACTGTGTGGACTTTATCACATTTAGTGAGGATAAGAATATAGCTATCATGTGCAGAATTCTAAAAATGAAAGCATATTTACAGCCTATTACGCAAACTGTGCCATTATTCTGAATACCTTCAGTGAGGAGCATGGAATATCATGCCAGCAACAATTCCATATATGAGTTTAATGAGTAACACAAATTTTAAAAAATTTATTTAAAAAAATTTTAAACAAAAAAATTGGCAGGTTTTTTTCAACAGGGGCTTTTTGTCCAATTTTGTTTGTCTATTTTTGCTTTCTCTGAGCACCATATTAGTGGCATTTTGTTCTTAAATCAGTGAACTGTGTTTTTTAAAAATGAATTTAATGAATCACTTTCAGTTTTTGAAGGAATTGGTTAAAGAAAGATTTACTTTTTTCAGGTTCCTGACAATTAGGCTAGATCTAAAAACTTCCATTTAATTTCTTTTATCCAGCTTCAAATGTTTCCTACATATATACAGAAATACCAACCAGGTCTTTTACAAAGAAGAAGAACATGCAAAGAAGGTCAAACACCTTATACAAAAAAATAGTAAGATCACATTGTAAGGATTTAGGATGATTTTGAAGTTGGAGGACAAAATGAGATGAGAGTTTTTAGACCTACTCTAACTGTCATAACCCGGAAAAGCAGAGCTTACACAAAATTAGACAAGAGGAGCATTTGAGGTTAAAAGTATATAAATTGTTTTTATTTATTAGAAAACAATGATAGTTTCTCTGGATAAGATGCTTCTTCCTTGGCTGGGATGATTTAGAGCCCTTTGAAGCTGCATTTGGAAGTTTTTAATTTGGAAGCATTTGGCATTATAAAAGTCCTTTATATGGACAGAAATCCTGAAATGGCTTGCTTAAAAATAGAATTTTTTAACAACTAAGGAAATACAGACATGGACATCTTAGATGACAACGGGGTGAATACATTGTTAATTATTGTTTTAGAAGTGAACTATTCTCCACTTGGTTGATTCAGTTACACACTTGTTTATTTAGTTTCTGAAAAAATCAATGTTTTTAAAAATTGGAAGAATAAATTACTTACTTCTAAAACAGTTGCCACCTTTTTGCCACCTACTGCCATAACAATGTAACTTGCGTAAAAATATAACAGTTGGAAAAAACATTTACAGTACTAATATAATACTGTATTCAAATAAAAAGATTTAGGTTATATGTTAATATTATTCAATAACAATAATTTACACAAAACAGCTGTAGTTTCATTAACATGAGCAAAGATTAATAAATACTACAGCCAATTTGTTGCTCATTTTTTTTGTTTATGCATTTAACTAATGGTAACAAACAGTGAAGTGTTCATTTATACGGCAAGAACTGTAATTGCTGTAGCTATTATACTTTTCTTGTAATAAATGTCCTGCCACTGATTTTTTAGGAGATGAAAGCAAGTTTAGTTCAACATTTTTTGGTTTGCTCCAGGGATAAATCCTCTTTGACACTGTGTAACACAGATGCCAGATTAAGAGATTGGATAATAGGCCCCTGTCAAATCTGCTCATTTTAAGTCATTGCTATGGCTGGAGGGTCTGGTTTTACTTCGCTCTGAAAGTATTGCAATGTCAGATCCCTTTATATTAAGCCTAAAACATACTACGATCATGCAGCCAAATGTATTTATCATCACAGGCCACGGACTGTTAACATTGTCAGTTATAATGTAATTCCATACATATTATATTTGTTAGGAAGTATTTGGTTAAATCCTAAATGTTAAATCCTGCCGTGAAGGCCTATAATTAGTCATATTACCAATACAGTGAAGAACCATTACCAATACAGTGAGTCATTTAGTGTCTGAGGGAGATAGCTTAGATTATACACTGAAAGGTCTAACCTCAGAGACTGATGTCAAGTGATTTATTGGCTGTCGGTGGCACTATCTCACACTAGCTCTGTAATGGGAAAAAATTAAACGCCAGACGACTTCAAAATTAATTCAAAACAGACTGAGATTGAAGTTGAGTCTGAAGAATCTGACCGCCACAGTGATATCCTTTGACAGAATTCTTTCTATGGTTCTCTTTCAAGGTTTAAAACGTTAACTTTGTTTATCAGCCTGGAAGCTCAGTAATAGGGGTAGTAATAATTAATCCACCTGCTATTACTTATTTATTTTTGACAAAGGGAACCAAGGAAAAAAAAAACAGCAAGTAAACTCTTCATCCATAAAGTATGAACTGACTAAGTGCTTAATCTGCTATGGAGCTAATGGGTTCTCACTTCTGTCTTGAAAGCATGGTTCATTAACCAGGTACCTGTTTAATGGATTTAATGTATGTAACACATACTGTGACAAGTCCAACCATAAATAAGTTTTTTATGCTTTTTCTCTTTTATTTGTTATTATAAGTTGCATAGGTGACACTTTTGTTGACCTTGCCAAATAAGTGCACAAAGTGTCCGCTTTATGTAAATGTTAGAGGTAGGAAGAGGTCAAACGCTGTTACAGCTTTCAGACAGAGTTCATTCCCACCTGAGAACTTGAGAAATAAATGGTCTTCATTGCTCTTTAAATCAGCTCCTAGAATAGTATCAGGTCACTAGACGTACCCATAATGCATTTACCTTTACCGTCATTATCACTCTGACAGTTATTACTCATAGTTGGTCAACCCAATATAAAACATCCTGTTGTGTGTCTGGATGTTTGAATAGATAAAAAGGAACAACGGATGTAATTGAAATCTTGATGGTCTTTTTCATTAAGTCTAATCTCAGGATGAATGAATAAACCCAGTCTAGAGACCACAGATAATTTTCTCAAGAATAATGGAAAAAGAGGCAGTCCATCAGTCTTGAAAATGAGGAGCCACCATGACAAAATATATACCTTTGTTAGCAGTAAGTTGTTTCCATGTTGTATGTCATATTCATTGAAAACCTCTCTCTTTCTCTCTCTCTATCTCTCCCTCTGTGGTGTTTGGCATTGGAACTGGAATAATCTTCATCATTTTTCTTTAAAGAGAAGGACAGTAGTGCAATGTGGTCTTTTGTTTTGCCCCAAGCAGCACTGGTTGGGTTATACAGGCTTAAAGTGATATGAAAGCATAAGAGGACAGGCCTCGGAAACAAATCCTCCACCCCAACCCAATTAAACATGCATCTCAATGGAGCCTTGAATGGAGAAAATGCATTTCAGATATTGAGATGTTTATATCATATTATGTAAGCAGAAGCGTAAAATCAGAGCGTTCTCGTTGGAATGTAGCCTGCATTTGGTACCATTTGCACAGTGAATTCGGATGCTATTTTTTGAAGATTATAATCCTCTCGCAGGCATCTTTGCTCTCAAATCCAGTCAACAGGTATCTCAGTTGTTAAGATTGAGTCCTTTACATTTCCACTAGTCCTCTTTTTCTAAACCATACAGTTCACTACAAGTTTAAGTATATTTTTTGCTATTTTTTGGGGATCTTTTCAGCCTAAAATGTTGCCTTTTTTGAAATATTGGTCTTTTTAACCCCAAACAGAAATAGAAAAATAATTTTCTACACAAATGGTTTGAATTAGATTCATTGAAATATAATAATGTTACAAGTGAATTAGATTAATTCATGCCAATTAAATGTGATTTCTTTTCCATTTACCAAACTGCACACTTATGAATTGTGTTTAATTACTTTCCTTTTAAGTTATTTTTACTGATAAAACATCAAATTTAATTCAAATTGTTATTATTTAGCTAAAGTTTATTTAAATAGAAATTCAGCTTTTTTGTACAATTGATATTCATAAATATGGAAATAGATAAATACGTTTTAACACTTGGTTTCTATGAATATTAATTTGTATTAAATTAATTAAATTCATGTTTATACAGTACTTATTACAATACATATTTTCTCAAAGCAGCTTTAGGTGGTGCATGTTTCTACATTACAGTTAAAAATCATTTGTAAGAAGTGACTATGTTAAGTAATGTCCATGCCAAATCACCCAGTTAGTTAATAACATTTATTTATGCATAAATAATTGAACAAGATGCATGATTGAATGTAATAATAGCAATCCAAGGAATTTGCTATACACACATATATATATATATATATAAATATATATTCTTTGAAATGTTGCAAAAATAAATAAGAAAAAAAAAAGGAAGATAGGAATCTATTAGAAATCTTTGAGAGAATGTGGTTATTTATCTCCAATCTTGACACTCACTCATGCCTAAAATTCCACCTAAGAATTTAACACAAGATTCATCCAAGTGCATAATCTATTTTGTTCCCACAATTTGCTGAGCAATGATCTGCTCTATTCAATTTTCAAACTCCCATTTACTGTCTTCTGCATGTCTTCACACAGTAATGTTTTTAATAGTAAGTCAGCTGTAGTACTGTCAAGGTGATATGTTTTGTTTCATTATTACTACATAACACTTATGGCAATAGCCTAACCTGCTGTGTTTCCTAAGCAACAAGCCATTCGATTTGGGCATTTTTTTGCAAAATGATCTTGCAAATCTCTGTTTATCGTAGCATTAACTAGACACCTGGTCATCAGTGATGGGAATAACAGCGTTTAAATAAACGGCGTTACTAACTGCGTTATTTTATTCAGTAACGAGTAATCAAACTAATTACTGTTTCCCCTGTTACAACGCCATTACTATAATTTATTATAATATTATTAGCATTTTTCAGTTCATCTCAATGGATGCGCAGTGTAGCTGTATTTGACGTACCATAAACTCTGTGAAGACGCACGGGTTCTTTAGAAAGATGAAGAGCAAGAGTCTTTCATAACATGCAGACTTAACGCGCTACATGTACACAATATTCTTTGTTGTGTTTTCCTGTCAAAACAACGAATTTCATTTGGAATTCCTCAACGTTTAAGAACGTCTAGGTTACGAATGTAACCCACGTTCCCTGAAGGAGGGAATGGAGACATTACATATGGGAACTCGTCTGAGAGACCAAATGCCTTTGAGCTTTATACAAAAGGCCAATGAATATTTGCGTGCACTTGATTGTGCTCAGGTGCACATCATCACTGTGTGAGTATAAGAGGGCATGAACGGAATGCACATTCAGGTTTTCGCTGAAGAGCCAAGCCGGCGTCAGTGCGGCCTCAGTCGTGGCAGGAGAAAGTGTAACATCTCCGTTCCCTGAAGTTACATATGGGAACACCCATGGAACGGGCCATGGCTCTAAGGCCGCGTTACGCGGAGACCTCCCACCGACTGGCGAGATATTCTAAGTTCATCAGCAGAGGAGTCTGCACGTAACCTTCTCAACCTCTCCACGGCCCGTATGAGGGGCGACAGAGTTGCT